>LBNU01023608.1:6354-16757 GCA_014162995.1 Artemisia annua
AAAAAAAAAAAAAAAAAAAAAAAAAAAAAAAAAAAAGGGCAAAGATGAATGAGAGTATGAGACAGTGAGTAGAAGGGGTCCGGTTCAGGGCTATGTTGGGTTTGTCAAATAAATGGGCCGGCACCTGTTTAAATTGTCAGTCAAACTTGTCGGACATTTCATAGCACGCGCCCGCCTCCTATTTTATTCTTATTCTTATTCCTCCCCCTCTTACGTCCCCATCATGCACCCATATCAACGTCTACTTCTTATGTTTCTTGGAACCTTGATCTCCTATTTTTCTTGATAATTCAGTCAACATATACAGATTGTTTTGGCAAAGGAGACATACATAGATTGTAATCGCCAGATCCACATTATTAAAGTTATATCAACGATATGTTTAAACTAGACAAGAAGTTAACGAGACACCCAAACTCTAACAAAGATTAGTACAAGTAACGAAACTATACACAGACGATACTTTAAACTTGACCCTCAATGTACCGGTCGATATATTTTACGTGTACGAGCTTACGATTAATAGGTTATTTACAAGCATGCTAACCGATACATGTTGGGAATAAAGTAGGGCCGCGAAATTATTTGATAATATGTTACCATAGAGCATGTCTACTTTTCAGACTTGATTGACCACCAAGTGTCGCCGCATGCCCGCATCTCACCACAAGTTACTCGGATTAACTAACATTTATAGACAGTGTACCAATCGTGTGTAGTCTATCTAGTAAAAACGATTTTCAAAAAACAAATAAAATATAGCTAATTTAAATTATTGAACATATAAGTCTCAACGCTCTTTCTAGCCTTTGATTTGGCTAGAGCAATTCAAAAAACTCAGTAGTGCTTTACATCCATGCGATCAATTAATTGAAAATTAATTAAAATGACAAAATACACAAATAACTGAAATTAAATAGGATTGTTATAACATCAAATAATATCATCTTTAGGTTATCAATATATTATCTGTATTACTTTGTTATGTTACATTTTGAAGATATTTGGTACTTAATTACTTTGTATTTGCATTATAGTATAAAACGAAGCAATCAAACAGAAAGACATGGAAAAATACCGAGTTTAAAGAAAAAGGAGGAAAACTGGATTCGAGCCTTTTACGACGTAGAGGGATCTTTGTCTCTAACTATAGAGAAGACGGAGTAGGAACAAAATGTTATTCGAGACCTCTGCAATGTATAGACATCTTTGTCTCTACAGCGTAGAGGAAGGAAGAAATCATTAAATCTCTGATGAAGACGGCTAAGAGGGGTCTTTGCTACTACGCAGTAGAGGGGCCTTTGCTACTACGTCGTAGAGAGTTGAAGACGGCTAGGCAATTATTAGGTGAGAGCTCTATGACGTAGAGTTAAGTAATCCTCTATGTTGTAGAGAGGTCGAGCCTAGCCAAGTCTATATATATAAACCCAAACTCGTGTGTTAGATTATCATTCATTCTAAGATCGACTTAGCATTTCTTTAGAGCAATTTTCCACCACATTTAAGCTGCAATACAAGAAAGAAAAAGATCAAGTTCAACAACATCATTAGTTTAATTCGGTTTGAATATCAATACATTTTAAATTTGTTAATCATTCAAGTTTAATTGTTTTTGTTGTTTAAATCATGATTTTAGACTAAACTCTTTATTTGTTAGCCTTGTTTATGCACTTATAATTCATATGACATGATTCGATCTTTTAATGTATGAATTTATTGGATAACCTATATGTTTGTTCCCAATCCTTACATATTGCATCGGAGATGCTCTAACTATCTGAAAATCATGTTTCATTAGTGAGATGAACTACTACCCACAACGTTACAACTTACAAAGCTAACTTACTTTTTGGGTAATCATGGTTTTCGACATTTTGGTCGATTACTTCACGAGATTTGAATCCAGCGTCACACTGACTCAAACCGGGTTAAGCCTTCTCCTTTTCAGAAAGAATGACGTTGCCACCTAAAGTTGTTTGCACAATTGCACCTATCAAAAATTAAAAATGAGACCTTTCAATAATTACAAGCTCTTTACCACTAAGTTACCTTAAATAGTTTTTACAAAGCTAACTTATGTTGAAGAAGAACAAGCTAATGTAAGTTATTGGTCGAATTCAAAATCCTAGACTAATCAAGAAATACCAAGACGTCAATATTAAGTCATATTATCTAAAGTTTATAAGATGAGACTACTTCCACGTTATTAACATGTTACATGGATATGACATTAAAAATGACCCGTATTGCTAAAAGGTAGATTTAGTGATATTGGGCCTAATTTATGTAATCAAGATAGACTGAATAGTACATAAGATCATTCTAGAGACACAAATAATGGACTAGGCCTACTAAACCAACAAAGGCCCATAGGCTAAATAAACATATCAAGTATCAACTGACAAAGAAAATACTAGTATTTAGGTTGTTCGTATTTCTGTTTGCTTTGCCAAAGGGTCAAAATACTCCACATTTTACATTAGATTCTATAAGATGATGTTGACCATATGGTACTAATAATGGTATTAAATCTTAGAAACTTTGACATTAACTTTCACCGCAATAAATAAAAAAGAGTTTTAGTTAACAACTTGTGATTATTCTAGATTTGTTGTTCTCATACAAATGATAAAGTATCATGTTTTGCTTTGATGTTTTCGACTCTTCAATCGCAGTGACCTTTGGTCTTTATTTCGGGTGAATAGTCGTAAGAGACTGTCTAATATAATTCTTGCTAGAGTAAATATTCATCAAGAGTTTTTAAACTATAGACTCATTTTCAAGAATAGAAAATTGTTCAAATTGTTGGACAAGAAGCTCGATCTTGTTATCTTTAACTTGACTATCACGTTGATAAGTGATTAGTAAAGTTTCTCAAATTTTTTTTGCCGTGTTGCACATAAAACTTCTTACGTAATCCTTTTCGGAAAAGCATTATAAAGTATCATTTTAGCCTAATCATTTTTAGCAAGTTTCCTTTAAGTTCGTTACTTTACTTTCATAAGGAACAATTTCATCCTTTTTAGTTTTCGAATTCTTTTGAGTATGTTATCACCCTCATTAATAACATGCAAAAGATCTAGATATTTTGATGTCACATAGAGCTGGCATAACAGATCCGACACGACACGGCACGACACGAACCTGTTAAGACACGAACCTGTTAAGGTCGAACACGAACACGACACGATAACAATTCGTGTCATTTTTTTCGAACACGAACACGACACGAAAATTAACAGGTTACACGACACGAACCTGTTAAGGGACCTGTAAACAAAAATACTAAATTTATACCAAATACATAACAAGACAAATACTAAATTTATACCAAATACATAACAAGGCAAAAATACTAAATTTATATGCATGGGTATACTAACTAGAACAACAACCAACAAACAACAATAATAACAACACCACAAGAACATCAACAATCCCAACGCTTCCCAAATCCAAAACTACTCTCGGCAACACCATCCATGGCCAAATCCATCACCCAAACCAAATTCAAACACTCATACCACACACAAACACTTCCAAAAACACTCCCAATCTATCCCAACTCTAAACCCTTGCCTAAATCCGAGAACCAGCAACAAAAAAACTACAAATCTTATTAAGAATGATACCAAACAACCATTATTAGCTTATTTTACTTGTTATCACTTTGTTATTATTAAGAATCCCTTAAAACCTTAAGGTTTTGAGTCGAATCGAGGCACAAACGCCCCCTAAAAGGTGAGTTAGACCCACCTTGGTCTTCAAGTATCAAGAAAACACAAAAAGGGTGGTGATGTTGTAGAATTCGTGACCAAAACTTCAAGTGAGAGAGTGTTTGGGTGAGTTATACGGCACGTGATATAGTTCAAAAGAAAGAGGATCAAATTTGGCGTGTGATGGTGGTAGAGGTGCGTTACCACTCGCGGTGGTGGTGGTGCGTTGGCCGGTTTTTGTTGCCGGAAAAATAGAGAGAGAGGAGTTGGGTGGGTGCGGCTGAAAGAGAGAGAAAGGGTAGTGAAACCCTAAACTATTATAACATGGGTATATATAGGTGGGATTTGGACATATATATATATAACCTCTTAACAGGTCTCTTACCATGTCTTAACAAGTCCGGACCTGTTAATACACGAAACCTGTTAATTTTATTCGTGTCTTAACAGGTCCGGACCTGTTAAGACACGAAACCTGTTAAGATCCGACACGAAACCTGTTAAGAGCAGGTCGTGTCGTGTCGTGTTAACAGGTCCGTGTCAGGAATTTCCAGCTCTAATGTCACATATGTCTTGACTATATTTTTCCAGTAAATAAGACCGTCGCTTTCGAAAAGTGGTGGTCTTTGCATAGATTTCTCTTCTAGATATTTTTCGGGATTCATAGATCGATTCAAGTTTTAAAAATATAGTTTATTTTAAAAATCTGGTCAAATTAGCTCAGTTACCAATTGTGAACAACTAGAAGAGGGGGGGGGGGGGTTTTGAATGGTTTTACCGTTTTTAACGTTTTAAAAGTATACTTTCAAAACTTTAGATCCAAGTTTATGTGAGATTTGATCTTTCTAACTCTTTATTATTGTCCTGCATTTATCTTTCGTAGTAATTATTGTTTATTGTCTTGTGTTCATTTATATTGTATTCATATTGTGATTGATTGATCAAACCACAACACGAAGATTTATAGTGGTTCGGTAATGAAGCCACTTTTCGCCCTACCCCACTCCCCAAGTATCTAATTCGAGAGTTCACTTCACTATGTCAACAAATTCACTTCATTATGTCAAAAAGCCCCTTTCATGTGGAGAAAACCGCATAACGTCGCTTACACCAATTTGCGAAACTAAGCTAAATATCGAGTTCTAATCAAACTAGAACCAATCTCTCACCTGCGTGTATTTTCAGGACGAAAATACTAACCTAATCACTCATGTATTTTCAAGACCAAAATACTAACCCGATCTAATAACTAAATAAGTTTGGAGGTTATGAACTCGATCTACAACAAATATACAACAAAGAAGTAACAAATGTTACAAATGCAATAACTACACTATAACACTTCATATATTGACGATAACTAATTTTCTTCTCTTGCACTTGGATAGATGGATGTTTGGATCACTGTAGACAAACTTAAACAAGCTTAATGATCAAAGAAGTTGAAGTTTATAAGAGTGGAAATAAACAGAGAAATCGGTGCGCAAAAAGTTTAATGTCTAAATGAGCCACTATTTATAAGCAAAGAGAATCTAACCGTTGAGGAGGACGGTTTCACGGTTTCCAGATATATTTGGGAGGCGTCCCTTATTTAAGGGAACCGTCTGACGTGTCAGACACTCCTCTTTTTGTTTTTTTGAGATGGCTTGTTTAACTGGTAAATGTGTAATCATTTTGGGGGGAAAACCAAAATTTGAAATATATTCCTATTAAAACATTTTTTAAATATATAAATAATTTGTCTAACTATTTTTGTGAAAATGTTTGGTCACATTTTTAAATTTGTAAAATTTGTAATTTGTAAAAGTGTAAAGAGTATGACAAAAATATTTCTTTTATCATCCATCAAGTTTAATGTTTATTGTTCATACATTTAGTGATTTTACGTCGAAATGAAAATTTACGACTAATAACTTGTTTACGTAAACTTTTGACGTATAACGTTTTTGAATTTTATTATTATCAAAACGTAAAGAAATCAAAAAATATAAATAACGTTTTTAGACATTATTTGTGTGAAAACGGATTGCTCAGTTGGACTGCATTGTTGCATCCTAAGACTGCTCCCAGCAGCAGCAGTGAGCCACAATGAGGCACCAACCTCACGCATGAGGTTACTGGGAAAGGTTTTGGGTAGTGTGTGAGGACCATCAAATCAGACAACCAAAAGAAATACGAATTTTAATGTATTGACTTTTTGACCATGTAAAATATTGGTGGGTTTAGTAGTACCATTTTCTTTTTGCTAACCATGGATAAGGCTCATTAAAATGATTGGCCTAAATGATGCTAGATAATTTAAGATTTCTTTGTAGGCTATATTAGTTATAATTTTCGTGCACGCACGGGGTTTTTCCTAGAAAAATTTAATTATATAGTATTATCGTTTAAAAATAAAAAAATCTTTTATATATTTTAGAGCCTCAACATGTGCGAAAATAAGAAAAAAATAGTTAGTAGAAATTGTAAATATAACCGTGACATCGACCTTGTATTAGATTCTTGAGCATGTTTCTTTATATTGTTATTGGGTCAAAGATTCTTTGATCACATGTGTTTACACATAAATCAAATTTATTTTAAAATTTTTGTTTACTATATGGACATATAAGAATTTACCCGTGAAAATTGTGATATAAGTACAACTAATAAGTATGCATGAGTTTTCATTATGTATTAATATCAATTAATATTTTGTAAAAATTTTATTGGAAGAAAGATTTAACTTTGTTTAGCTGACATAGATGTTAATGTTGAGGTTGATGTTGTTGTTTAACTTTAACTAATGATATCATGTTGTACAAAATGTGCGTGTTTAGTTGCACATACTGAGCGTTAATAAAATTAAAATATACTCCCCGTAAAGTTTTTTAAAAATGTTTCTCGGATATCCGTATATAAACTTTAAATAATAATTACATGAGTCGTTATAAGTACAATCGCGTATATTTATTTTCATATCACAGTAACTCTTAGGGGGTGGCAGTCATGATCTCATGCCTCCCCCATGCCTCACCACCCACCAATAATATCATTCCACCTCATTGATGCCTCACCATAGTTTTTTAGTGGCAACCATGATCCCATGCCTCACCTAATTTTTTGTCTCACTCTTTCATGCCTCAACGGCTATATTTTTTGTCCCACTCTTTCATGCCTCAACGACAATGTTTGCCGAATTCACCATGCCGATTTCATGCCGATTTGGTGGCAATGGTGTTGCCGCTCGGCATCACCTCATACCTTTTCATGCCGATGACCATTGCCACCCCTTACTTAGCATTTGATATTTATATTACCGTTAATAATAATTTAACTGTATTTAATATTCAAACCCGTGTACGTATATATTAAACTTTAAATAAGATAACATGAGTTCTTATTTATATTTAACGTACATAGTAAAAAGATATTTTAATAGATGAAAGTTTAAAACTAATATTATTTTAAAAGTATTTAACGTATATTAAAACTAATTCGTACATTTATAAAATTTTGTAAGTTTAATGGATGGAAGTTTCAAATCAATATTAATACTCATGTAATTGTAAACAAAGTTCATATTATAAAATGTAGAGGGTATAAAGTGTAAGGGTTATTTGTTTATTATCTAAAGTTATTAAAAAAACATGGAGATTTATAATTTTACACTTAACTCCATATAATATATTTAAAATTCAACCACTAATGTTTTATTAATTACCTCCTCTTTTTTTTAAGTTTTTATTTTCATAAATTTGACACTTATATTTTTATGTGTTTTTTTCCTCAATCAAATTCTCCATCAAATTTATTAAAGTTTGACCAAAATCAATTCAATTTTGACTTTTTATTGGCCAATCATATTGCTTGATTTCGTCTATGTGTCAAAATCGAGGTATCTTATTGGTCCAATTTTTTTCTCCATAAGATTGTTTTGTAAAAAAACTCCGAAATAATGTAATTTCTTAATTATATAAAAGATTGGGCTAGTAGGTTATGGCCCAGTATCATCTATAGCTCTTCTCCGTTATCATTATTTCTTAATTATCTAAAATTTCATTTTTTCTCTTTTGATAAATCTGAATTATCTGTGAATATCTAATGTGCTATGAAATTTTAACTATTGTGTTATATCATAAAATAAAATAGGGAAAAAAATCACAAAACTGTAACCAACTTTGACTAGTGTTCTATTAAAGTTACTCAACTTTATTATTATTATTATTATTATTATTATTATTATTATTATTATTATTATAACATCACTTTATTAGAAAACATAGGATTTACAAGAAATTAGTGGGGAGCCGAAATACTAACCTCACTCCTCTGATATTATTATTATTATTATTATTATTATTATTATTATTATTATTATTATTATTATTATTATTATTATTATTATTATTATTTATTTATTTATTTATTTATTTATTTATTTATTTATTTATTTATTTATTTATTTTTATTATAACTTCACTTTTATTAGAAACAAAACCATAGGATTACAAGAAATTAGTGGGAAGCCTCGAAACTATGTGGGCCCACACCTTATTATTATTATTATTATTATTATTATTATTATTATTATTATTATTATTATTATTATTATTATTTAATTGAAAAACCATTCAAGTTTCACATTTGTCCTATTCTTGTGTAAATTTTAATTTCTCTTTCAAATCATCATGTTACTAAGGATGAACCGATGAAATGTGAGTTTGTAGATGATGTGGACATTTTATTTAGCTTACATGGAACTCTAATTATCATTAACAAAGTTTATACTTTTTTCTTAGGAACACAATAGTACGTGTGCATTTTGACACGGTTAGTTTATTTATCAGTAAATTCCTACTAAGCCATTAACCACCATCCTTTCAGAATTAACATGACCTAAATTCTTAACCACGTGCACCTTGTAAATACTAAATACGTTATATAGTGGTTTTTCTTAATAAAAAGAAAAAAAAAAAAAAAAAAAAAAAAAAAAAAAAGCCCCTTCACCGTAGATTATTGCCATTAACAACAGCATTGGGACTTAAATATTCCGTTTAGGAAAAAAAAATTATAAGCTGTATATTGTCTACAAGACTTATTAATGTTTAGAATTCTAAATATTATTTCAAACACATTTTCTTCAATGATCATGTACATTTACAGTTTCCTTCATAAACTCCCAATATTCTTCGAGTCGAGTCATTTTTGTCCTCACTTTGCCCGCTGTGTTTATGATCAAATCCCGTAAACGTCTCTGAATAACTTTAATATAATTAAGGTAGTGTTTGATAACAACTTAAAGTGTCTTAATTGAAAAATAGGTAAGTTAATTAAGTCATCAAATAGATGTTTGTTTAGTGCTTAAAACTAACATATGACCTCCTAGAAAAAGCCAGGGAGATGAGGGTCTCCAAATTAAGTCATTCCCTTTTATCTTAATTTTACATCTTTACCCTCTCACTTCTTAATCTTATTTGAAATAAAAGGGTATAACATTAATTTTTTTAATTCAGACACGTTTTGTTCAGCACACAAAACAAACAACTATTTATTTATCTACAAACAGACATGATATATCTAAACATACACATTAATTTAACATGACTTAATAAAAAAACTAAACAAACATGCCTAAATGCATGCATATTAAGAATTCAGTTTTATACGAACTATATTTTTATGGATTTTTGTGTTAATAATCCTACATATATATTTTGTGCCACATTAGCAATCCACGTTATCTTAACACATGTACACATCATTTGGTAAAATGGTGATTTAGAAGAAAAGCTTATTCATGGGGCTTGTGGTCCAATGGACAATGTTGCAAAAATCGGTCAACTCGGCCTTGTAATGATTACAAGGTGCACGGAAATCATCTTGTTGATTTTTACAAGGCAATCGGCCTTGTAATCGGCGATTACAAGGTAATCAGCCTTGTAATTGGTTATTAATCGCTACAAGGCCTTCAACTGCCTCACTACCGACTCACGATTTTTGCAACATTGCCAATGGGTAAAGCTTATTCAGTGGGTAAAGTCGCTTGCCAATGTGGTCCAATGGGTAAAGCTTATTCAGTGGGTAACACGTTATCTCACCCGGGCTCGCTTAACTGAATAAGCTTTACCCATTGGTCTGCCAATGTGACGGGTGCGACTCTAAACCAAAAAATTAAAAGTCGCCTTCCAAAAAAAAAGAAGAAAAAAAACTAAAGATCGCATATAAATGGAACAAGTATCAAACTTGATTGGTTTTTCAATTAAAAAAATAAATGAATAAATAAATAAAAATAAAAATCGATTGACTTTGATGGAACACTGGTGATAGTTAGAATACTCCATCCGTCTCATAATAATAGTCCATATTTTCTTTTATGGTTGTCTCAGAAAGATTGTCCTCTTTCTATTTTAAGTAAAGAAAAGAGAATTTAGTGAAGGAATATTCCATTTGAATGGTTAAAAATTGTAGTGGTCCCACTTTTATTAAACTTTACGATTTTTGTGTCCTGATAATAATTTTGAGACGGAGGGAGTAATAAAGTGCTAACTAAAAAAAAAAAAAAAAATCATATAATGCAGCATGACAGATCACTTATTAACTTTCTTCATTCATAATTCTTTATTATAACAAATCATTGTGTGATTTTTTTTTTTTTTTTTTTTTTTTTTTTTTTTTTTTTTTTTTTTTTTTTTTTTTTTTTTTTTT
>LBNU01023609.1:4426-14502 GCA_014162995.1 Artemisia annua
TATATTGAGGGGAGCAAGTGGCTAAGAGTCTTTCGCGGGATTTTACAAAATCAAGTAGAAACCGTGAAATGATTATGACTCAGAATTTGACTCATGAATTGACGATACATGAAAAGTCGTGAATCGAAAAGACTAGTCCTGGCCGGGTAATAATTTCAAGCTGGTTTACCAGTGATGTAAACGTGTCTCGAAGAGGACTGGTCCAAGTAGAAAGTACCGTTTCAAGAAACTCTTCTTAGATATATACTTTGACGGGTCTAACTTCCTTTTTAAGGAATGTTAAAAACTTCAAGTTAGTTAGTAGGGCTAGTTATCACCTAAAAGCTGATAATGGATCCCTTTAACTAAGCAACGTAAACGTGTCCCTCGGGTATATGTCTATTAAGAGCCGATCAATTCAAATAAGTGCAACTCACCCCGACATGTGCAAATTTCTTTCTACCTATAAGCACATGTCAAGGGGGAGCATTTGAAAAATGATAAAACTCTCAAAGTGTTAACAAAATGTGTTTCTTAATCATAAACACTTTAAGAGAATTTTCAATGATTTGGTTATATGGTGATTGTGGAAAGATACCAAAAAACCGACCACTTTAATTTAATGCATGGAGTTATAAGGATGGTAAAGTTAGGTATATGTTCCCATGATCCACCAGAACCGGAGGGATCTTCCCAGGGACAATCCAATAGATAGATTAGAAGTCCTTAGGAATGATTGAAAAAAGGAGAAAAGTGAGAAAGGAAAAAGTGCCGACTGAGACTGAGCTAGGACTGGAACAAACCCAACAAGGTTCTAGTAATGAAGTCTCGGTAAGCACTGAAGGGGTTGAAGAATTAAAAAGAAATGAAATGAGAAAGGGTGAAAAGAAATAGCTCTCCAATTATTCAACCTTAGGGCAGAAACCGGGTTCAATTCATATGCTACTGATTGTTACCAAGGTAACATCGGTATTGAAGATAAAGACGTCATGGACCCAGTGACGCACTGCACTAAAACCTTCCAACCACTCAAGTTCTCTTAAAAGAGCTTGTTTCATTCTCACGGGGAACCGGTGTAAACTATCGACTAGTCTCTTAGAGCTAGTTGATATTGAAACAGGAGACCCCTCCCTAGTCTCCAAATAGGATAACCAATGTGCACTTATCGATTCTAGAGCCAAGAGATGCATCAAAAGATCTCATAGGAACACGTGATACTTCTACACTGGTTGTTCAACATTAAGGACACCAGATGTAATACTTTGAGTCCTACGCAGATCTTAGCAATCTGCCGAGAACACTTATGAGGGAATATACATAAGTATTTCCCAGTGATTGAGTGGAAACTCCTGCCAGGGTCAACATCAAACAGCCCTGACAGCAGGTCACTTCGGTAATCACTTGTGGGTTACGCTTAGTGTGTACGGTGGTGTTCCAAAAGGTCTACAGTCGTGGGGTGATCTCCAGCGACTCACCTAATCGTTGGTGTACTTCGGTATGTCAGTGAAAGCCCTTTCAGGGGCATCCGATTAGGAACGGCCTTGGTAAGGATTAGAGAAAGTCTTCACACTATGCTGTTGACAATCTCAAAGTCCGAACTTGTAAGTGCCGGTATGTTTCGTACTAACGAAGTTTTATGCAGCTCAACATACCAAACTTACCATGTTCACCACCATCACTCTAGTTCCACATACTCATACCAACATCTAAAAGGAGACGTCAGAACTGTTCAACCGGGAAGATCTACTCAACAAAGATGTATGGGCATGTTGGAAAGGCGTAATCACACCAAAGACAAAGAAGTTGACGATTGATGCCGTGTAAAACCCTAAAATCTAAAACTTGTGAAATGACTATTTTGCCCCTCTAATTTGAATCTATAAAATACGTATAATATTACAAGCTCGTTAAAATGCATTTAGGCTAAGTTATAAAATAGTTATTATAACACCTGACAATTGAATACATCCTGTAATCATTTGAATTCGAATCTAACCTAAGTACGTGGACCTTAATACATGAAATCTATCAAGCATTAAATTAAGAACTTGTGTCTAATATAAAATCAACTCATCATGGCCTAAGTTAAAGTAACATAGCACGTTTATAAGTTATGGGATGAATATTAACTAAACATGCACACCATATTTGTAACTTATGATAAGATGCTAAATATATTTCTGGATTGAATCTATAAATCTGGTCTTGAGTCCTTTATAATACACGGCCCATTTTCTCCCATTTATCTCCTCACTTTTCTCATTCAAACGTACCTATCTCACTTAATAACTTAACACACATTTAACCCTAATCAAAGTGGCGGCTAGAACCTTTCTTCTCTCCCTCCTTGTTCGATTCAAAGGTAATACAAAAGAAGGGTCCGATTTTGTTTTCCTGTTAGAAGTGTAAGCGTGATACGAGGGTGTGTTACTAAGGTGTTTTGATCGTGGGAGTGCCCTGATTCGAAGAAGGGTGTTGGTTCTGGTTCGACATATTCTGGTTCAGGTTCTTGGTGTCCTTGTTCGACTCAAGGTATCTCTACCTCCTTGTTTCTGTCCATTCGATACACATGTCACAGATACTATAAAATATAAAACGCAAAACGTATCATACGCTTAAGAATTCTGTCTTCATGCCAATACTGTGTTATAAATCGACAAGTTATAAACTACATAAAATAATGAAACTATATACCATATATGTCGGCTGCTTTCTGTTTTGCATTCCAAACCGTCTAAACATCTGTATGATCTTTAAAATACGTGCTGAAACCTGGCCATAAAGACAAGATATAAAAGATGGGGCAGGCATGGTTACTAACGTGAAAAAGGGCTTGGTTGAGTGCGATTTAATGTAGTCTCAATCCTGGTTATTTATGTACTTTGTGTGCATTATTGTGTGTCAATATTAAAGGCAGTGAAACATGCATATATGATGTATTAAAACTATGAAAACGTGTAATAATCAGATATGAAAAAGGTAATGGGGCGTTGGGTTAATTTAGTGTCGACATAGGGCTGTGAAACAAATATATAATCTGGACTAATTATCCTAAGAAATATGTTTCGAAATTTGATCTAAAAAGGAGGAGTACATGCGTGCCGGTTTTGGTCTTATTTTCGAATTGCAGAATAACAAAAGGGTTGTCTCGTGAATCTGTTATACGAATAACTTATATAAGCGACACATAAAATAATAGACGAAGCATGTGAGTGTCGAACTCGTTCTGTTGTGAGTCGTATGAAATTAGTCGCAAGGCACTCCTATATATGCCTGGTTATTTAACAATTGTTTGATCTCTAAAAGATGCATTAAAGACCTGGTAATATAAACTAAAGAATAAAATATGGAGTATTGCATGTATGGTGTTTTAGAGATTGATCATGCCTAGTTAACCTTGTTGTTCCATTAGTGATTTGCATTGTCATTTAACACGAGACTCATTTCCATATTATTTCCTAATTCTAGAAAATAAACTTAAAAACTAATTTAACATGTGTAACCTTAAACTATGATAGATTGACGCATTTAGCCCTAAACTTTGATAATTGTCACAGTCAACTCTAAACTATGATATTAGTAATATTAAGCTTTAAGTTTAATAGATTGTCATTATAATATTGAAAGTTATTAAATTCGGGAAGTTACTAAATATGGAAAGTTACTAAAAATGGAAAGCCGACTAAAATGAGTAATCTGATTTAAAACAAGTTAATAATAAGCCGATCATTAATTCGTGTAGAGTCGCTGAAGAAGGAGTGACTTCCTATTCTTATGCTATGTTTCGTTGGCGGTTTAAGGTACAGATATTCTGACCTTTTCAGTAAAGGTTTCTCATGACTCTCCTTTTCTTTTGATCTGACATTCTGTTTAGGGTTCCCGATGCCATTGCTATGAAACCCCATTTTATTTTCTGAACCTTTTATGTGATGAACCTTTGTTATCTGAACCTTCTGATTTGGACTTTATGATATGAACCTCTAATATGTATTTCTGATCTGATTATTATGATGACCTATGATCTGTGTCATTTATGACATTCTGTTTGACCTATTCTAGTTTGACACCCGAGCCAAAGTTTGTTTCACTAGGCATGGGGGTTCCATGTCCGTGTCAGTGATGCACCTCTGATATGACTCTAGGGCAGAGGAGTGATGTTCTGTCACGTCCCCTTTTCTGTTATGTGATATGCGCGCTTTATGATATGATTATTATGGCCAGTCTGTTTTCTGTGGGGGCGTATGGATGCATCCTAGATCTGTTTCTGTTTCTGTTTCTGATATGATATGATATGATTTGTCTGGTGAATGTGGCTGTGTGTGCAATACACGTCCTTTACAAATTTCTGGGAGCTAGCTACTCCACCCATATGAGGACACCCCTCATTATTATCTGATTATCTGAGAGGTCTCCCCTCTATATGATTATGAAGAGATATGATTATGATTATGATGAAGGCATTATTATGAAGGCATTATATCTGTTTCTGGGCTCGTGGTTGATGACTAACCCTTACCTTACCTCTTATTTCTAGTTCATACTTACCTTGGATTACATTCTGTTATTTCCCTTTATACCTTATGCAATATTCATTTCGGTTTCATTATTACTTCGTTGTTATATCTGTTCACTGGGCTTTTTAAGCTCAGCCGCATTTCTTTTCCTGCGGCAGGTTTTAGTAGGAAGCTGGGTTATGAGTGGAGAGTATTTTGGACTTAGAAGACTACACTTCGATAGCTTTGGATTAGTAGGAGCTTTGGCATTTTTCAGACTTAGCATTTATTATTGTTCTTTTGTAACATTGTATTCCAGATTATTACTTTGTAACCTTGGAATGCTTTGATATGTCACCGTAATGTAATGCTTCTACCCTTATCGGGTTGGGGCGTTACATGCCGATTGTTGAAAGGATGCAGATTTATCATTTCATGCTTACACTTCAACAATCAAATCTAAAGATATCATGATCAAGAATTGGGCTTCAACTATGCTTCCACAATTCTGATGCTGAAGATCATGATCCAGAAAAGTGTAAGCATGACATCACAAAGACAATCACAACATCACAAAGAGACACATACACTCAAAGATGACTTGAAGCTAATTATATGGATGAAGAGCGAAGACCAAAGTCAAAAGATCATCATATACATCAAGGAAGTCATCTTGAGTCGTTTATCCATGAAGAATCAACAACTACGAGCTACAAAAGAATCTACAAAGATCTGAATGCAAGAATTCAAGAATATTTCCAGGGGTGAATATTTCTAGGGGTGACCTCCCTTAGGGGGAGATTGTTAGGAATACGCTTTTTGTATAAGAAAGATTCGGTCACCCCAGATATGATTAAGGATTGTTTAGCTCGTAGTAATTACAATAGTTAGTTAAACGTAGTTTAGAAGTAGATTAGTTCGCGGAAGAAGGACGGGTCTTTACCCACTGTATACCTGATCCGCAGCCCAAGTGGCACGCCCAAGTGGCAGAACCCATGTACATATAAATACCCTCTCCATCCTTGGAGAGGGTAAGCCTTCTCATAATCTCATTTTCTTTTTTTTTTTTTCTCTCAAGGCTTCACCTCTTTCTCTCTCTAACTTTCTCTCTCTACATTTCTTTCTTTCTCTCTTGCTTATAACAAACCAAAACCACAAGGAACAATATGTGTTTTGAGCTTTATTAGTATCTTACAATATGCATGCTTAATTATGATTATATGTTTATTTGCTTGCATGTATACTTTTCATGTAAATTCCACTATGAAAATGCTTGCCTAGTTGCCTAAAGAGTTGGTCTTGCCCAAAACCAAACCCCAAAACAAACATCTTTCTGGAAAAGCCTCACCAAAAACCCAATTCTGGCAACCTGGGTCCTCAGACTAGGGCGGCCCCATAAATCAAAGGGGCGNTAAGAAGTTAGAAAGTTATGCTCAACCTAAGCTTAGTAACCAAGTAAGTTTGGAATACCTCGAGAACTACATTGATACCTTACACCATTTAAGTTTCACTTCTGATTCTAATCTCCACTTCCGATTTGTTTGAATAACAGTTCGATACCTTTCCGATCATCCTGAAGATTTTACAACCATAATGTGTTTGACACACTTTGTTAATTCCTTACTTATGCTGGACATACCATGTGTCATCTAATAATACTTGACTCTGCATAATCCATTACTACTCATATGAGAACTCTGATAATTATTAACCACAAATATAAGAAGATTTGTTCCCTCCCTTCGAATGTTGAACTTGTTGCCAATCAGTTCCTTTAGAAGGATATGATGTTAATTCTATCTCTGTATGGGTTTGTTAAATAAGCATGATGATGTTGATAACTGATATTCCGTACATCTCAGTTTTGACAGTTATACGTTGTTCGTATTTCTGATGGCACGCACTCTAACTATCGCTTGTGCAGAAGAGTTAAACAAGATTCCCACACCTTGAACTATTCGCTTCCCTATCTCAACACCTTTGATGAATCATGTACTTGACTCTGATATATGAACTATCCATATGTTTTGACGACCGTATTCGTCCTACGAATCCGTTTACTTCTGATATGATTAATATTGAGGTCTTTTGGTTATGGATTGACTGGCTCTTCATAAAGCTACCATAGACTACCGTATCTGATATGCGACCTTAAGCTATCTGCTTCATCCTGCTTTTGTTATGATGGCTTTCTAGCACTTGAATGCGTTGATATTAATTCTGCTATGAAAGTATAAGACTCCGATTTCATTTGATTGACAAGTTTTTCTTCTGACACCTATTTGGTATCTACCATTGGAAAGCTCTGGCATTGGAAGTATTTTGTCGTACAAAATTTTTCTGATGTTCGATGATGAACCTCTTGGTGATTCCCTCCTACTTGAAAGTAGAAATAACAATAAACTGATCTCAGTTGAAGAAGCCACGGTGCCATAGAAGTTGAGAGATTGAAGAAGCTGACGGAAGATGATTTTTCTCACTCTAGTGTTTCTCTTGAGATGTTCCTGTTAGTTTATGAAGAAGGAAGAGAGAAGTATAAGACAGTGTATCGACCATCATGAACTAAACCGTATCACTATCCGTAATCATTATCCGTTTCCGCGTACCAATGATTGATTTGGTCTACCTTTGAAACACTGTATCTGAGTGCATCATATTAGATTTGGAGGACTGAAGAAGCAACCACAAGAACTCTTAAGAAGTGAGGTAACTAACCAAAAAAATAGCCTCCGTGAAGTATTTCAGTTGTATTGGTGAAGAATAAGGAAGGTAACGTGAAGTATATGTGAAGTTTCTCTAAGATGATTTGTGAAGCTACTTTTGTACTCATTATAATCATTATGAGCCTTAACGATGCCAATTGTATTGGCTAATAAGTCAACCCTTCTTATGCATCTGATGGAATTTATGTTTTCGAGAATGTTTAGACAAATTGTCATAGTATGACATTATGTCGTGTTCAGAGACGAAAGAGGAACATGTAGATAATTTTCGTATTAAGTTAGAATGAACTTTTGTCTTGGAATAGAAAATTGGATTGGCGTTCAGAGTTGTAGTAGACAACGCTACGATGTATCCTATGAAGACAAAGTTTCCATAGGAAGGACCAAGATGGAAAACCATTATCAGAGTTAGGAACCTTGAAGATGAGTAGTAGAAGATGTTCACGATAGGCGTCACCGTGGAAGAGGCATATAAGAAGAAAAGAGAAACTGAGATGGGACTCGATTAATACCTCATGCAACACGTGGAAATTACAGTTCAGGCATCAAGACAACCAGACCGTCGGAGATGAGCTATTCAACTCATAACCTGGAGTCGAAAACGGCGGTGTTTACCTTAAAACCTGGAGCTGTGCTAGAAGACCTGTCAAGGACGCGCAATCTTGCTCCTCTATTCATTTTAGTAGTACTAAGATGAATTGATAGCAGAAGCAGGTTTGCGGATGGCGGGATGCACAGTGATCATGTTAGAGACTCATGTTACTACCGCACAATTCCAAGAAGAGTTGCCGAAGGCTTGAGGGACCAGACTCAAGTTATAATTTCTTTTCACCATATGATCAGATGGACAAGCGTAGATAGACTACTCGGACTTGGGAGAGATTTGAATTCATGTAATTGAATGAACGGAGTTTGAAGTAAACGTTTACGTTTGGATGAGTTGATTATGTAAAGGATGAAGTTATTTCATTTTTGCTGAACCCACATAAGTTTCCGTTACCGATGACAAGATCCTTTGAATGATTTAAGTCCACTTTTAGCAATTCCGTTCTGTGTTCATTCTGCGTACGTTTGGAAGATGGTTTTGTTATGAGAATTTTGACGAATTTTGGAAGATCTACCGCCTTGACGACATGTTTCATTTGATGCTTACTGGATTCCGATATGTTATTTGTACGTTCTATTTTCCCTGATCTCGTTCCGTGAATGATGTTTTGATTCGGACCTACCCTAGGAGGTAGAAGGACTGTTAGGTGGTTAAGATAAGATGGTTAGTTCACGACTTGAGATAAAGTATGATCATCATGAGGGCATATTTATATGATGCTAGTATTATGACGTCTGGCCAACGTGATAATACTTACATCATATAACGTGCACTTATTGTGTTCATAGGATATTTCGAGGAGTGCCTTAGAAGCCTTAGAATTTCTGATATCTGATTAAGACTATCTGCGTTTAGTAAGACTTTAGGTTCATTCTACCTATACGCTTAATTTGCCTTCATAGTTATACGACTTGATACGTTCGGATGCTCGACATGCGTTTGTTGACCTCTGTATTTCTGATAATATTAGGTTCTGTTGTAGAGCTTTCTACCATTCGATGTTATACGACAATCTGTTTTCTCTCAAGTATGGGTTCGATCTGTTACTATGAATGAGTACAACTATGTTTTGCTATGTGTACATTTCGCATTCGTTAAATCAGCTCATTATGATCTGTTATGAGTTAAGATACGAGAATTCGGATTTTGAGGAACAAGATCTGTTTGTTTATGAGAATACCTTTGAAGGGTTATATTAATGACAAGACTATTTTAGAATCTGAAGAGTTAAACGTGTTTATCACCCTCATGTTTTCTGCAATTTAATACGTTCTCATCTGATTTGCCTAATTAAATTCCACGGACGATATATCCGTCAAATCCTACGTATTCCCTGTATCTCTTCCGAGGGGATACGATTATCATCTGTTACGTCTGGTATATTATTCTTTTGATTTGGATTCAGTATGGTATGTTTTCTCTGAGGAAGCCGAAGCTATTTTGATCAACAAGATGGTGTCGTGAGAAACAAGTCATTCACATTTCTGTTCACATTCTGTTTTCCGTTTTGTTTCCCTTCAATTTTCGAGGACGAAAATTTTCTTTTTAGAGGGGAAGAGTTGTAAAACCCTAAAATCTAAAACTTGTGAAATGACTATTTTGCCCCTCTAATTTTGAATCTATAAAATACGTATAATATTACAAGCTCGTTAAAATGCATTTAGCCTAAGTTATAAAATAGTTATTATAACACCCGACAATTGAATACATCCTGTAATCATTTGAATTCGAATCTAACCTAAGTACGTGGACCTTAATACATGAAATCTATCAAGCATTAAATTAAGAACTTGTGTCTAATATAAAATCAACTCATCATGGCCTAAGTTAAAGTAACATAGCACGTTTATAAGTTATGGGCTGAATATTAACTAAACATGCACACCATATTTGTAACTTATGATAAGATGCTAAATATATTTCTGGATTGAATCTATAAATCTGGTCTTGAGTCCTTTATAATACACGGCCCATTTTCTCCCATTTATCTCCTCACTTTTCTCATTCAAACGTACCTATCTCACTTAATAACTTAACACACATTTAACCCTAATCAAAGTGGCGGCTAGAACCTTTCTTCTCTCCCTCCTTGTTCGATTCAAAGGTAATACAAAAGAAGGGTCCGATTTTGTTTTCCTGTTAGAAGTGTAAGCGTGATACGAGGGTGTGTTACTAAGGTGTTTTGATCGTGGGAGTGCCCTGATTCGAAGAAGGGTGTTGGTTCTGGTTCGACATATTCTGGTTCAGGTTCTTGGTGTCCTTGTTCGACTCAAG
>LBNU01023610.1:12803-23143 GCA_014162995.1 Artemisia annua
AAAAAAAAAAAAAAAAAAAAAAAAAAAAAAAAAAAAAAAAAAAAACACTACTTATTCAAACCCATTTTATCACAACTATAAATACCCATTCACCCACACAATTTTTTTTCACACTTCCACTACTCTACAATACACTTCTATTAGCAAAAAAAATGTCGGGCGGCAACAACAACAACACTGACTCGTTCACGAATTTCTTCGGTGGGTGGAATAACCCATACGTGGGTTCTTCCTCAACTCTGAATGAAAATAACCAAGAAGAAAGGAGTTTCTCCGATGTGGATGATGAAATTGACATGGAGTTTATGATAGCCGCGTTCGAATATCATCAACACTTGGAACAAGCAGAAGCAGCAGCTCCACCACGCATCCTGCGTATACGCATCCGCCATGAATTTGAGATTGCCGAAGAACATTTGCGTAGCGACTACTTTTATCAAGGGTGTAAGTATACGAACCGGAATTTTCGAAGAAGGTTTCGTATGAGCCGGAAACTATTTCTACAAATAGTCGAAGGTATTGAATCTTATTATTCAGATCCTCTTCCAGATCATTTTAAATTCTTTAACAAAGGAATCGATGCTACGGGTCTACAGGCCATTAGTACACTTATGAGGTGTACATCTGCAATACGCCAATTAGCGTACGACACCGCACCCGATGCGTTTGATGAGTATATGCAAATGGGTGAGTNCGAAGAAGGTTTCGTATGAGCCGGAAACTATTTCTACAAATAGTCGAAGGTATTGAATCTTATTATTCAGATCCTCTTCCAGATCATTTTAAATTCTTTAACAAAGGAATCGATGCTACGGGTCTACAGGCCATTAGTACACTTATGAGGTGTACATCTGCAATACGCCAATTGGCGTACGACACCGCACCCGATGCGTTTGATGAGTATATGCAAATGGGTGAGTGTACTTCACATGATTGCCTTGATAATTTTAACAAGTGCATCATGGATTTGTTTATGCCGAAGTTTTTAAGAAAGCCAACATGGTCCGATGTTCAAAACATTTATGAAAAACATGAACGTGAACATGGTTTTCCGGGAATGCTTGGTAGCATTGATTGCATGCATTGGGAGTGGAAAAATGTCCAATTGCGTGGCAAGGGCAATATGGTAGCGGTTATAAAAAAATACCCAACCATAATGCTTGAAGCTGTTGCTTTGCAAGATTTATGGATTTTGCATGCATTTTTTGGGATGGCGGGGGCGAATAGATATTAATGTTTTAGATAACTCTCCGTTATTCGATGACATTCTTCGTAACGAATCCCCAAGAGCACCTTATATGATAAATGGCCACAGGTATGAACGGGTTTATTACTTAGCTGACGGAATTTACCCACGGTGGTCAACTGATGTGTCACAATTCTCAATTTCAGGTCACTTTCCCAAGTCTTGACATTTTTCTATTCACAGATTTCAATTCATCATTTCACGTAAACTAGGTTTACAGATATTCAATTGACGAAACCGGGTAGGTTAAGTCACATCATCATTCATTATACATTCATAGACTAGGGTTAGTCTACATTTCATCACAACATCATTTGCATTCTATCCCACTGTAGAATATATAATTTCAAGTTACATTTATTTATTTATCTTCAAATAAATAATAACATATGATTATAGTTTTTAATCAATACACCAAACAATTCCCACTATGGAACTAATATTTTTATATATTAGTAATATTCCCACTAAAATTGTAAAAGTTAATTATTTTATATTTTAAGGTTTTATATTTTTTTTAAACCTTCATTTATATTAACTTATAACAATATTTGTACCAACCAAGTAATAACTATCAAAATACCCAATGTTTACAAAAGTTATATTTTTATAATTTTTACAACTTTGTTATATCCCGTTTTGTCCCGTTAGAATTTATTTCTAATTAACCCGGTACCCGATAACGCTAAAACTACAAAACTATACACTAAACGGTACCCCGTAAACAAAATGTTGCACAAAAGATGACACCACAACCACCCCTTCATAGGTCGCAGGCCCTTAGTGTCTTAGGGACACTTGTAGTCCCCAAAACACACCAACATAAGCCTCATTCCATCTAAATCTTTCACATAGTTCATGGTGTAATTTTAGATCAAAGTAAAAAAAAATTCTTTCTCTTGTTCTTCCTTTGTGTGCTCGTTCACCATCAATCACCAAGGGGAAGACAAAATTTTTCAAAGACAATCTCTATTACAAGAACTAGATATCATCCATTACAAGGTTTTGAGATATAGGCCTATGGATTAGTAGGATTTTCTCTTAAAAATTACTAACCATCCAAGTAAGTCTACCATTTTATTTTTTACAAGTTCTACCAAATTTCATCAAGGTTCGTGTATTTTATTTGTCTATGTACAAGCATGTAAAAATTTATACCACTAAACTTATGTTTTATATCATTTTTATCTATAATATGAATTACTAGTGAACCTATGGAAAAATGATTGAAAAATGATGCTAGGGAACCCATAACACCCTAAGAAGGTGTATGGTAGATTAAGAGTGGTTTGGTGGTTGATTGGATGGATTTGGATAAGTAGTTAACTAGAAAAATCACATTTTTGACACTATTAGAAAGTTGCTGTCCATTTTTGCAAAACGTGGAAAGACCAGGGGTTTCTGGGTAATTTTGGCTTAAAGTTTCAGAAAATACATTCAAAGACGAAAACATGGCCGCTTGAACCACTAAAAACGGACTTACGACGAAAAAGATATGCCAAAAACAAGATATACTAACTATATATATTTTTCTGAAAAATATGTTGCTGATGTACGAATTTCATTGACCAAAAACGAGCTTTAGACTTTGTCAAAACATACCAAACTATTGAAAATATGTTAGTACACCTTTTTACCTTTTCGGAGATATAAAGAACTCGAGAAACGGACTTATAACGAATTAGTTATGAATTTTTCAAAGAATATTAGTTCACTAAAATTCTACCAGCACTTTTACTCAGAAATTTTTCTAAGTATACCCAGAAACTTTGCAAACACCCATGTTGGGAGCCATTTTCCCGTCAAATGACTCAGTTCTGGAGTTGGGACTCCAAGGAACAAAAGTTAGAGCACCTGGCCTAGTTTTCAAATCAAAAAGCCGTTTGTCATTTGGACTTAAAATGAGTAATCTACAGTCATCCAAACATTCACAAAAACTGCCCAGAAATGGCAGTTTTGGCCTAAACACCATACTTTTCGACCATTTATCTTAAAATCTGAGTACATTGAGCAAAACGTCACTACTAAAAATATTTAGGCTTGGTGCTAAGCTTTCCAGAAACACAAATTTTGTTTCCTAACTTTCAATATTCACTGATTTACAACTAGTTTTCCGAGGCCATTTTTAGCCGTATTTCAGAAATTACTAAGTATAATATTTACGACGAAAACTTATATTTTCACTATTTATCACCAAATAAGTATCGTACAACATCATTACACCATATGAACATGTGAAATACATTATGACTTAATACGATGATATAAATTATATTTTCGACGATTATTCATATTTTGATACAATACGAGTGGTATAGATTATAAGTGCAAGTGCATACACGAATTCATTTCATAATCTAAGTTAGATTACATACATTCATTTTAGGTTGCTGCTAGGAGTTGCGCCTTGTTATTTCAAGTTCACTTCATAGTATTTTGTTCCATCACTACAGGTGAGTTTTCATAGCCCCGTTTTCAATTAATTATTTCATTTTCAAATCCCACGGGGGAGAATACATTGCATCAATTTTCATACGGGCCAAAGTATTTAATTCAAGTACAATGCTTAAGTTACCGCATTTGCCATGTTAAAGTCCCCTATTTAGTACATCATGAACCGTTAATTGTGAGCAAGCGAAAGTGAGTGGATAGATCTATTGAGGGTGACGCCTCCATCCATGTTGGGGTTACCAACAGTCAAACGGATGCATTTCATTTCATACATTCAGGGTGTTTGGTAAAGCACTCCATTTGGGGCATTTCATTAGTACAGTCTAGCTTCGGGGTCATGAGCTTAAGGTCTATTGTACTATTTTTCATTGACTGTTGTCATACACATTATACTTGAGGTTGCCGTATAACATTCAATTTCATAAACCTATGATTTCTCACCAACATTATTGTTGACCGTTTTAGCAATGTATTTTCAGGTTACTAAGATAACAATATGTGACTTGCATATGGACCATCATGGAGTCGAGGAGTCGACGCGTCTCACCATTCATTTTATGCACTTATGTAACGTTTGATCAAGTTGAACTAGTTTTCATGAACTTGTAACACCATTTTGGGACCTATTTTGTAAACTCTGAATGTTTTAATGATCCAACGATGTATTTTCAAAACGACACTTTAGGTCATTCAATATAACCTTGTATGAGATACCATGATCGTTACACCCAGGTATTCAATTCCGCTGCCATATAACAGGTAAATTCAGGGTGTGACAGATTGGTACCAGAGCTAAGGTTATAGCGAACTAGGTTGTATCTTGGACCCTAGACTATAACCACATCATCATAGCATCTCATCATTTCATCATGAGTGCATATTCACTTTACATGGTTTTATACCACAATATAGTTCACAGCATGGGTGCGTAACCACCTACATTTCATAGGTATAGAGATACCTACATTGCTCGGGTATGGCATGATACCCACATTACATGGGTGCGTAACCACCTACATTTCATGGGTATAGAGATACACTACATTACTTGGGTACTTTGTTGCCTACATCACTTAGGAATGGATCACCTACATTCATGGCATCACTTGGGTGTGCGATCACCTACACTACATTACACGGGTCACTTTTATTCATTGTACATCGGTTGTGCAATGGGGTGTGAAAACATAGGTTACAAGTCTTGTATGGGCGGGACTTGCAACTGAGTGATTTGACATCGCCTTTGCTGTCTAAACATTTTCTCAAGGAGTCTTGGACATATTACGAGTATAGCTGAGCTAAGTATTGCAAAATTCATTAAACCTCGGTAGGATATGGACTGATCACCTATATTCGACCAGGGACAGTGGGACATGGACTGATCACCTATGTCTGACTCAAAGGTGAATTTTGGAATACTTTGAGCAGTTATGTTAGGATTATGTTTGGGTCGAGTCTTACAAAATTTCTGAAATGCCAACATTCATATGAATGCATAAGTACAACATCTCATGAACATACACATATATACACAGTACACTTACATCATGGTACCCTCATTCATCACAGTCTCACTATGTCACAATTACCATTGAGCCGTGTTCTTATTCACCTACCTTATCAATAATTCTTCAGACTTAAACACATAGGATGTTTTTCCATCTACCAATGGACCTATGCTAACTATACCTCGATATTCTTGGAGTATTCACCGTCATCGGGCAATGACTTCCACTGTAACTTCACATGAGACCAATTCAGAGGAGACAATCAGTTATGATACTGAGACATTTGAGTCTCAGTAGGCTACCTTACATTCTCACTATCACCATCATTTACCATTCTCTAGTCTCACTACTCACTAGATTCATAAGTGGATATTACCAATGACTTTCCTAGAAAGACTTTACATGCCATCTTTGAGAAGAATTCCTTGATACATTAAGATCATTCGAAACTCAACAGGAATCATGAGATATCACAATTATCACTGATCTAGTTGTCAAGATCCTACCATCTCGAAAGTACTAGCCTACCCGAATTACAAGATTCGTTTCGATACGAATGCTCACTAAGCAACACTATAAAGATGAATCCAACGTTCTAAACCGGACTATAGAACCTTCAAGTGAACATGATCTCACCAATAGGCATTAACCAAATTATATGTTAGACATCAACGCATACATGTAAACATACCCACTCGACTATTTCATCATTTTTAATGCCTACACTTTTCAATGAATTCCCTCCAAACTACAATTATACAAATCATACATCTTGTAAGAAATATTTTTCTAAGACACTTATCGCTTTGACAAGCAATTCCTTTTGGTCAATCTTTTATAAAACTTGTGACAGATTACAACAATAGTTATCACATGAACATAAGGATCACACCATTTGAGAGCACTTTATGGTCGAAGTGCTAATCACTTATTGACAGACCAAAGTCGGAAAAAGCCCAATTCACTAGTCCAACACATATTCATGAAACAAGTAAGAAGTGATTATTTGATGAATTACTCATCTGTCAATAGAAGAAATCCAATTCGATGACAAACTTGAACCTTGTGGAAGAACCAGTAGAAATCATGGACTGTAAGGTCATACAATGAAACAGAGTCAAATTCTATCATGAAATTCGCGGGAATTCCTGAAGAAGTCCCGAGTATACTTGGGTACGGGAAGACCAAAAGCGACTCAATTATCCACATCATTTCACCAATACCACTCCCGAGACCAACATGAACTGAATCCAGGGACTGGATTCCTGTTAGGAGGGAAGAATGTCACAATTCTCAATTTCAGGTCACTTTCCCAAGTCTTGACATTTTTCTATTCACAGATTTCAATTCATCATTTAACGTAAACTAGGTTTACAGATATTCATTTGACGAAACCGGGTAGGTTAAGTCACATCATCATTCATTATACATTTCATAGACTAGGGTTAGTCTACATTTCATCACAACATCATTTGCATTCTATCCCACTCGTAGAATATATAATTTCAAGTTACATTTATTTATTTATCTTCAAATAAATAATAACATATGATTATAGTTTTTAATCAATACACCAAACAATTCCCACTATGGCACTAATATTTTTATATATTAGTAATATTCCCACTAAAATTGTAAAAGTTAATTATTTTATATTTTAAGGTTTTATATTTTTTTTAAACCTTCATTTATATTAACTTATAACAATATTTGTACCAACCAAGTAATAACTATCAAAATACCCAATGTTTACAAAAATTATATTTTTATAATTTTTACAACTTTGTTATATCCCGTTTTGTCCCGTTAGAATTTATTTCTAATTAACCCGGTACCCGATAACGCTAAAACTACAAAACTATACACTAAACGGTACCCCGTAAACAAAATGTTGCACAAAAGATGACACCACAACCACCCCTTCATAGGTGGCAGGCCCTTAGTGTCTTAGGGACACTTGTAGTCCCCAAAACACACCAACATAAACCTCATTCCATCTAAATCTTTCACATAGTTCATGGTGTAATTTTAGATCAAAGTAAAAAAAATTTCTTTCTCTTGTTCTTCCTTTGTGTGCTCGTTCACCATCAATCACCAAGGGGAAGACAAAATTTTTCAAAGACAATCTCTATTACAAGAACTAGATATCATCCATTACAAGGTTTTGAGATACAGGCCTATGGATTAGTAGGATTTTCTCTTAAAAATTACTAACCATCCAAGTAAGTCTACCATTTTATTTTTCACAAGTTCTACCAAATTTCATCAAGGTTCATGTATTTTATTTGTCTATGTACAAGCATGTAAAAATCTATACCACTAAACTTATGTTTTATATCATTTTTATCTATAAAATGAATTACTAGTGAACCTATCGAAAAATGATTGAAAAATGATGCTAGGGAACCCATGACACCCTAAGAAGGTGTATGGTAGATTAAGAGTGGTTTGGTGGTTGATTGGATGGATTTGGATAAGTAGTTAACTAGAAAAATCACATTTTTGACACTATTAGAAAGTTGCTGTCCATTTTTGCAAAACGTGGAAAGACCAGGGGTTTCTGGGTAATTTTGGCTTAAAGTTTCAGAAAATACATTCAAAGACGAAAACATGGCCGCTTGAACCACTAAAAACGGACTTACGACGAAAAAGATATGCCAAAAACAAGATATACTAACTATATATATTTTTCTGAAAAATATGTTGCTGATGTACGAATTTCATTGACCAAAAACGAGCCTTAGACTTTGTCAAAACATACCAAACTATTGAAAATATGTTAGTACACCTTTTTACCTTTTCGGGGATATAAAGAACTCGAGAAACGGACTTATAACGAATTAGTTATGAATTTTTCAAAAAATATTAGTTCACTAAAATTCTACCAGCACTTTTACTCAGAAATTTTTCTAAGTATACCCAGAAACTTTGCAAACACCCATGTTGGGAGCCATTTTCCCGTCAAATGACTCAGTTCTGGAGTTGGGACTCCAAGGAACAAAAGTTAGAGCACCTGGCCTAGTTTTCAAATCAAAAAGCCGTTTGTCATTTGGACTTAAAATGAGTAATCTACAGTCATCCAAACATTCACAAAAACTGCCCAGAAATGGCAGTTTTGGCCTAAACACCATACTTTTCGACCATTTATCTTAAAATCTGAGTACATTGAGCAAAACGTCACTACTAAAAATATTTAGGCTTGGTGCTAAGCTTTCCAGAAACACAAATTTTGTTTCCTAACTTTCAATATTCACTGATTTACAACTAGTTTTCCGAGGCCATTTTTAGCCGTATTTCAGAAATTACTAAGTATAATATTTACGACGAAAACTTATATTTTCACTATTTATCACCAAATAAGTATCGTACAACATCATTACACCATATGAACATGTGAAATACATTATGACTTAATACGATGACATAAATTATATTTTCGACGATTATTCATATTTTGATACAATACGAGTGGTATAGATTATAAGTGCAAGTGCATACACGAATTCATTTCATAATCTAAGTTAGATTACATACATTCATTTTAGGTTGCTGCTAGGAGTTGCGCCTTGTTATTTCAAGTTCACTTCATAGTATTTTGTTCCATCACTACAGGTGAGTTTTCATAGCCCCGTTTTCAATTAATTATTTCATTTCAAATCCCACTGGGGAGAATACATTGCACCAATTTTCATACGGGCCAAAGTATTTAATTCAAGTACAATGCTTAAGTTACCGCATTTGCCATGTTAAAGTCCCCTATTTAGTACATCATGAACCGTTAATTGTGAGCAAGCGAAAGTGAGTGGATAGATCTATTGAGGGTGACGCCTCCATCCATGTTGGGGTTACCAACAGTCAAACGGATGCATTTCATTTCAGACATTCAGGGTGTTTGGCAAAGCACTCCATTTGGGGCATTTCATTAGTACAGTCTAGCTTCGGGGTCATGAGCTTAAGGTCTATTGTACTATTTTTCATTGACTGTTGTCATACACATTATACTTGAGGTTGCCGTATAACATTCATTTTCATAAACCTATGATTTCTCACCAACATTATTGTTGACCGTTTTAGCAATGTATTTTCAGGTTACTAAGATAACAATATGTGACTTGCATATGGACCATCATGGAGTCGAGGAGTCGACGCGTCTCACCTTTCATTTTATGCACTTATGTAACGTTTGATCAAGTTGAACTAGTTTTCATGAACTTGTAACACCATTTTGGGACCTATTTTGTAAACTCTGAATGTTTTAATGATCAAACGATGTATTTTCAAAACGACACTTTAGGTCGTTCAATATAACCTTGTATGAGATGCCATGATCGTTACACCCAAGTATTCAATTCCACTGCCATATAACAGGTAAATTCAGGGTGTGACATGATGAGACGAAAAATGTTACGTTTTTAGGGGTCGGTTTGAGTCCTAATTCGTATGTTTTTAGTTTGGATTTCACCCAAAGTCGTTTCTTTTCTCATTTTAGGTACTTTTGAAGGGAAAATCACAAAAGAAGCATTTTCGGGCGTTTTCGGAGTGAAAAAGTGCGGAAAACAACAGAATCTCAAAAGACCTTAAAGATCACAGAAGGTGACGCCGTCACACTCTACATTGTGACGCCGTCAGGAACAAGTGAAGTCCAGAAGTGGAAAAAAGACTCGTGACGGGCCAGAGAGTTTGTAGTGCAATTTGGTGACGCCGTCAACCAAGGCCGTCAGATCTGGAACCAGCAATTATGACCACGTCAATCAAGGCCGTCAGGAAACCCTAATCGCCGAGCTGACGACGTCACCTATTGGGCTGACGCCGTCAGCCCGCGTTTTCTATATATATAGAACGTTTTTTCTTTATTTGTGTCGAATTTTGGAGTGGAGAACTTTAGGGTTAAACCCTAGTACGTGTATTACAGACCTTAGAGGGTATCCTAACCCCTCTAACTTGCATGTTTAATCCAAGATAAGTCTTTATTCATACAATATGTCTATGTGTTGTGTGATATATGCTTGTGCTTGTCTTTCTTTCAACATGCTAGGCTAATTTACCTTGTGTTTGCTTAGATCTAATGAAACCTAACTATTGATTATCATGTGATGTGTATGTTGTGATTGTGTTTGGGTGAATGTTTCATCTAC
>LBNU01023611.1:4483-15538 GCA_014162995.1 Artemisia annua
TTTAAAAGGAAAACATATTCACATAAAGATCAACCAAAGCTCTATTCATAAAACTAAGTTTTGAAAACAAACTCAAAAGCACACATATATAATTGATCATATTGATTATATATTGTTTTCATAATAAACTCTAATTGAAGATTTTGAAACAAACATTTTATAAAACAAAAAAAGAGGTAAAACTATTCAACCCCCCATTCTAGTTTTCCACAGAAGCCTTAAAATACAGCCATCTGGTAACATGGAGCATTAAATTTGTAGTACTTCAGACGCCTTAAATCATATATGCCAGATGAATGAAGTCAACGAACAATGTTTCATGGTTTCGATCATAATAAAACAATCATGTTCGAAAGTCGATAACTATAATAGAATACAATTTTCATAGCGACCCGTAAAGACCATTTCCCGCTTCCTTTTATGGATCAAATGTTAGAATGTCTAGCGGGAAATAAGTTCTATTGTTTTCTCGATGGATTTTTGTTTCCTCCCCAAACGGTCAACTTATCCGTCAACCAAGGGTTTGGTCAACAGAAAGTCAAAACAGCTCAGAGACGCAATGCAAAATGTATCCTGGAGAATACAATGATTCCCCGGGTTCGTTATGTTCCCTGGAGTGTGATATCCTGTGAATGAAAAGATTCCTGAGTTAAAGAATGTTGAATAGAATATGGTGTGTGTGTGTATAGACAAAAATCAACCACTATGACTAAGTTGAAAAATCTAGTGATTTAAGGCGACTTAAATGCAAATTAAAAAAGATAAAAATAGAAAACTAAACTTAAAAATGATGATGATGAAAATTTAAAAAGAAAATGAAATACTAATTTTAATAAATTAAAAACAAATACAAATTATTTAAAAAGTTAGAAAATAACTTAGAGAATAAAAGTAAAATTCTAAAAATGTAAAATGACTTAAAAAATAATTAAAAACTTAAAAATCTATTTAACTAATTATTTATACAATTATTATTACTTAAAAACTATTTATAATTACTAAATCAAATTAAAATTACAAAAAGTAAAAAATTATCCTAAAAACTTGCAAATTTAATTTCTAAAAATCTAAAATAACTTAAAATAAAATTTGGAAAATTAAAACTATTTATATTATTATTTAATTACTACTTATTAATTATTAACTATTTATTACTTATTATTAATATAATAAACTAAAAAGAAAATGAAATTTGATTTAGAAAATAAACTAAAAACTTAGAAAAATCTAAAAAATGTGTAAAATCTATTTTAGAACTTAAAATATAATTATTATACTAGTTATATAATTATTATTAATTAATTACTACTTATTATCTATTTATAATAATTATTATGTAACTTAAATTAATTCTAATAATGTAATATTAAATTAAAACTAAGAAAATGAAAATGTATTTTTAAAATACTAAAAATAACTTAAAAATAAATATAAAAACTAAAAATACCTCTTTTTGTCTTTTTGTGGATTTAATTTTAATTAATAACTACTTATGTATTTAATTAACTATTTAACAAATTAAAATTACTAAATATAGCAAAATGACTTATATAATTAAGAAAACTTTTATAAAACTAATTAACCATCACAGGAATCCTAAAAAATTATAAAAAGTTCTAAAAATTATTATTTAACTATTTTACTAATTATTTACTTATTTATTAATTATAACTAATTTAAACTATATTAATTAAAAGAAATACAAGGTGAACAGTAAAAATTACAAAATAAATTTTTACAAAGTCTAATTAACTTATTAAACTTATAAAAATTATAAAAACTTATCCTAGTTAAGAAATTAATATAAAAACTATTTTATTTATTTATTTTTCCTAAAACATAGAAACTGTTTTTGATTTTTTAAATATAGAAAATGAAAAGTAAAAATTCTACAAAAAATATATGTTGTACAGAAATAAATAAGACAAAATACAAAAAATATAAAAAGTTGGTATTGCTTATTAAAAAGCTGTATAAATAAGCAATAAGCTTAAATAAGCCAAACTTCTAATTGCTACTATAAGAATAAAAATGTGCAAAAGATAAATGAGAAATGAGCTAGCCTAGGTGGGTTATGCAGTGAATTTGTCACCAAGGAACCTAGGTTCGAATCCCTTACACACCCTTTTTGCACTTTTTTATTTTTCTGTTTTTCTTTTTGATTTTTCTTTTTGCAAAACTGTAAAGATACAATAAGTAACAAAGTTTAAAAGAAACAAAATGTTTAAAACTTAAGAATAAGCAGAAAATGAACTTATGAATCCCACCAAATGAGCTTTTGGCTCACAGTGAAGGACTTAAGCTCAAGTAAGCTTGGGAAAAGCTTAAAACTAAAAACAAAAGGGAAAATAGGATGGAAATAAGTTAAATGGATTGGAAATGAGAAAAAGAAACAATGAAATTCACCAAGAAGCTTGTAATAAGCTAATAAGCAATTTCACCTAACACAGTGAACAAAACACCCCCATACAGTCAACTTTTTGGCTTGAAACAACTTATGAAATAAGCTTGAGATCCAATTTTAAGGACTGGGGTACCAAGTTGGGGTGGAAAAGTTTCCAAAAAGCCCAAGCTTTCCAAGTGGGGTCCACTGGATAGCTTTTTAAGAGCTTATGAAAAAGGGCTCAACACACTGAATTGCTCAGTGTTTGAGGATTTTTGACAAACTAGAAGCTGGTTGCAGCCCTAGTAAATGAGCTTGAAAAGGGAAAATAAGCTTGGAAACCACAAGCTTGGTTGGTGAGCTTTCCAAAAAGCTCAAAAACACTAGCTAAGATCCACTGAGAAGCTCTACAAGAGCTTATGAAGTTGGGTGGTTTCTGAGTACTTAATACAATAAGCAGTGAAATGAAAAACTAAAAGGCACATGCAGCCCTATTAAATAAGCTAGAAACTAAAAAATAAGCATTCAACTAACAAGTTCACTTGCTTGGCTTTCCAAAAAGCCAAGAAACAGATAATAAGTCCAAGTAATAAGCTCTAGAGAAGCTTATGAATCTTGCTAGAAAACTGTGGTGCAGGGCACTATTTTGAAAATTAAGCTAAAAGAAAGGTCTAAATAAGCACTAAGATAAGCAAATAAAAATTCAACAAAAATCACACAGAAAGATAAGCAACCAAATATTCAAAATCCAAAAGCACTAATCAAGAACTTAAATAACAAAGCCTAGACAAAATTCTACTTTTTATTCAAAAACTGCAGGCATGCAATTTTGACTTTTGTAAAAACTTAGAACTTTGACTTTTATGAAGTTTGATCTTGATTTAAGCACTGAATATGATGTAATAAGATGTAATAAGACTAAATCAAGCAAGTATAACAACTTTGTAACACAAAATCAAAGATTTAGCACATTACATATTACACAGATTCACCAAAGTGGATTTGAAAGTGATTTTGACTTTTTTATGAAATGACCTTAAACTAAATGACTATTATGAACTATATAACACTTAACAAACATGCACAAACTACAAATAACAACAAAAGACCACAAGAACACAATTAAGACAGCAAAAACAAACACACTGCAATATTTTCCAAAATGGAATTTCAAAACAAATCAACACCTCTTTAACTAAAGACTGATTTCACACATCAGTCAAACTAAGATAAACCAATTTAAGAACAAAAATCAAACTAAGAACACCAAGAACATGAAAACACAATTTCACTAATTTCACAGTGAAAATAGAAAATCAAGCAACTATGATTTTAAACAAACAAGACCTATATATTATGCTTCAAACTTACTAAACTACAACAGATAAACAAGATTCAAGCATAAATTCAAAGATCAAAGCTCAAGAACACAGATTTGCCAAAATTAAGGAAATGGCTTACAATTTGCTCTCCTGCTAATTTCTTCAAACAAGGACCACTTTTTAACACCTATAGACCTTCCACAAGGTCTCTAACCCAAGGGCAATCCATAATACACCCTGCTCCAAGCTTGAATCATCATGAACCCACAAATTTTATTTTTCACTGAATTTATTGAATTTTTTTGTATTTTTGCTTTTTAATCCTAAACTGAGTTTTATGGTTTCTAAAAGCTTTTAGAAGCTTTCTAGGAGCTTATATGAGCTTATTCAGTCCATAAAACAACAACACAACCACAATTCAAGGTTTTCACTCTTGAAAGGGACATTATGAAAATTAAATACTGAAATTAAGAGAAATACTGAAATAAAAGACTGAATTATATTGAATAACAGTAAATAAGGTTAACAAAGTACTATGGAATGAAAATTACAGAGAATTTAGTACATTAACATAAAAACGACATAAATTTAAGCTAAATGTGAACTATCTTTTTTCTTCTCTTTCTTCTCTTTATATAGGCTTCAAATTAGGGTTTCCCCATGTCTCTGATCACTTCCCACTTCATTCCTAGCCATTGGATGGCCTCAAATTGATCCTAGCCCTTGATACCATTTTGGCGGGAAAATCAGTTGTTGACTTTTAGTCAACAATTGTGGGTTATCTCTGATTGTTGCGTGTTTAGAGGAGTGTAATGATGTTTTTAGGAGGCTGAGGTGATGGGCAAGTGGTGGGAGAGGGTGGAAGCAGGTGGTGGCAAGGCTAGGTGGTGGTGGTGGCAGGGCTAGGTGGGAACGGGGTAAGGGAGGGGGTATTATATTTAAAAGTTGGGTTTGGGCTTTTGGTTTTGGGCCAGAGAAAAAAGAAAAGAGAAAGGGCTTAGGGGTGTTGGGTTTATAATGAGAAAAAGGGATCCGTTTGGTTTTATAACTTCACAAGGACCAAAATTGTAAAATCTGCAAACTTGAGGGACCTGTTGTGTAATTATTTCAAACTTCTCACAAGGACCATATTTGCCATATGTGAATAGTTCAAGGACCAAAGTTGAAAATTTCCCTTTTTATAAACCTTAGGGACCATTTCTGTAAATTTTGGATTTTGAGGGACTAAACATGTAAATATCTAAAAGTTATCAAAAATGTTCCAAATTGTATTTTATGAATAGTACAAGGGTATTTTGTGATAAAATCCAAGTTTTGAATACCCAGGGACTATTTTTGCCATTTTTGAAACTTGAGGGACCTTTTCTGCCAATTGATGAAACTTTTATCCAGGGACTAGAAATGAATAATTTTGACTTCCCATGGACTAATATTGACTTTTCTTTCATTTTGAACCCTCAAGGACTAATTTTGCCAAAGTGTGAAACTTCAGGGGCCTATTTTGTCATTTTTCAAACTTGAGGGACCAAAGTTGTCATTTTGTGATTTTTGACTTTAAAGGGTTTCTTTTGACAACTTGTGAATTAAAAAGGACCTTTGATGATATTTTTCATGTTTTGAAATACCAGGGACTATTTTTGCCATTTTTGTGAAAGTTTAGGGACTGAAACTGTCAATTGTGCAAACTTGACTGTTTTTCATCAGTTTTCAATCCTTTTGTATTTGAAACACATAAAAACATGTTTTTGTGATATTTTATATATTTTAGGGCATTTCTGTGTGTTTTCAGATGTTTTGGCAGTCTAAATGTGATAAAAATGATGAGTATTTGCACACTCATCAATTTTCTAGATATTTTCAAATACCTATTGACCCACAAGGCCAAGAAAAGACCACTTTTACTTGCCCTTACGGTACGTTTGCCTACCAACGTATGCCCTTCGGCTTATGCAATGCTCCAGGCACGTTTCAAAGGTGCATGATGGCCATTTTCCATGACATGATCGAAAAAACCATGGAAGTTTTCATGGATGATTTCTTGGTTTATGGTGATTCTTTTACTACTTGCCTCTCCCATTTAGAAAGAATGCTAAAACGGTGTGAAGACACCAACTTGGTTCTAAATTGGGAGAAGTGCCACTTCATGGTCAAAGAGGGCATCGTCCACGGCCACAAAATTTGCAAAGCTGGGATTGATATTGATAGAGCTAAAGTCGATGTGATCGCAAAGCTACATCATCCCACTACCGTGAAAGGAATTAGAAGTTTTTTAGGTCATGCCGGTTTCTATCGTCGGTTTATTCAAGATTTTTCGAAAATTGTCCGGCCTCTGACCCACCTCTTAGAAAAAGATGCCTCGTTTTTCTTCTCAAATGAATGCATCGAAACATTTGAAATTCTCAAAAAGAAGTTAACGGAAGCACCCATTTTAGTTGCCCCCGATTGGGATTTGCCCTTCCAGATTATGTGCGATGCAAGTGATTTTGCTATAGGGGCAGTCTTGGGGCAACTAAAGACTAAGTATTTTCAATCAATAAACTATGCGAGTAAGACAATGACCGATGCTCAATCTCATTATACCAATATGAAGAAAGAGTTATTAGCTGTTGTTTATGCTTTTGAGAAATTTAGACCCTATCTTGTCTTATCGAGGACCATAGTGTATACCGACCATTCAGCTTTAAAGTATCTCTTAGCAAAGCAAGATGCTAAGCCAAGATTACTTCGGTGGATTCTCCTCCTTCAAGAATTTGATGTCATCAGTCATGATAAGAAAGGAGCGGAGAATCTAGCCGCCGACCATTTGTCGAGACTTGAAAATCCCCATCAAAGTGTTCTCAAGAAAAAGGATATTACCGAAACATTTCCTCTCGAAACACTTGGGATGATATCACATAGTGATTTTAGTACCCCATGGTTTGCCGACATTGCAAATTACCATGCGGGGAATTTTGATGTGAAAGGGATGTCGTCCCAACAAAAGAAGAAACTCTTCAAGGATGTTAAACATTATTTTTGGGACGACCCCTGTTTGTTTAAGATATGTGCGGATCAAGTGATCCGGCGTTGTGTTCACGGTAAAGAAGCCGATGATATTCTTATGGCATGCCACAATGGACCACAATGGACCCACGGGGGGACATCATGGTGCCAACTACACCGCCAAAAAAGTCTTTGATTCCGATTCCTTTTGGCCTACCATATACCGTGATGCCCATGACTTGGTGGAGTCATGTGACTCTTGCCAACGTCAAGGAAAAATCTCACAAAAATGTGAAATGCCTCAAAATGCAATCCAAGTCTATGAGATCTTTGACGTTTGGGGTATAGATTTCATTGGACCATTCCCGTCTTCACGAGGGAATAAGTATATCCTCGTGGCCGTCGACTATTTGTCAAAATGGTTTGAAGTGAATGCACTCCCCACTAATGATGCCCGAGTGGTTGTTAAGTTTCTTAAGAGTCTATTTTCCTGATTTAAAACACCTCGTGCTATAATCAGTGATCGCGGTACCCATTTTTGTAATGATCAATTTGCAAAAGTTATGCTTAAGTACGGAGTTACACATCATCTTTCTATCGCGTATTACCCGCAAACGAGCGGGCAAGTTGAGGTTTCCAATCGTGGACTTAAGCGTATACTAGAAAGGACCGTAGGTGAAAATCATGCCTTTCAGGCCGATAAATTAGATGATGCATTATGGGCTTTCCGCACCGCTTACAAAACACCCATCGGGTGCACTCCATATAAGTTGGTCTACGAAAAGGCTTGTCATTTGCCCATAGAGTTAGAGCATAAGNGCTTCACCACATCATCAGGAACTTGATTAATTCTGAAGGTATCGGTTATGAGGTAAAATCTGTTGATGTGGGAGTAAGGATCATCGTTTTCGGAACCAAAGAAAGGATCAATGAAATCAAGTAACTCGACGTTGATTTGATATTCATCTGCCAGAACCGGTGGAATGACGATGGCCTTCTCAAGACGTACAGGAATTCTGAGCAACTCCTCTATAGAACGTGTACCTGCCATGATATAAAGAATAGGAGAATATTTTTGGTTTTTATGTTTTGAAAAAAAATGAAAAGTTAAAAGTGAAAACTAATTTTGAAAAAGAAAATCTTTTTGGATTTTTAAGTTTAGAAAAGTTGAAATCAAAAGTGAAAACAAATTTGAAGAGAAAATCTTTTTGTGTTTTTATATTTTGGAAATATTTACAAAAGCTTTAACTTCTCGAAAGAAGGGTCTCCAAAACACATTACTCAAACGATCGAATAACTCAATCTTATCAACCGCTCCCCGGCAGCGGCGCCAAAAATTGATAAGTTCGCGGGAGCAAAGTGCAAGCTCAAACCACGAGTTCGTTGTCCCAACGAGGGTTGAATATGGATCTCGTCACTCAAGATCGTGAGATATGTGTGATGAATAAGGTTTAAAAGAAGGTTTTGTTTTATTTATACTACAACGACAAATTAAAGTAAAGGAAAGCGGTAAAACGACATGAAATAAGTAAACGAGTAAAGAGACATGTAATAAAAGCGACTAAATAAAGCGGTAAATGAAAGCGATAAGTAAATAAAACGGTAAATGAATTTAAAAGACAATGTGTTTGCAAAGCGACGCGAATAAGTTCATTAAGCTTGAAGTAAAAGTTTGCGACGTGTTATTCTCCTTTCTCGAGATTAGTTGTTGATTAATCTTTTGAAAAGATATTAACTCAAGACGAGTGAAATAATCGTTCAAAGGTTTCGTCTTCGAATAATCAACTCACACGTCTAAGCAATCTTTCGATTACTTATCACAAACGTTTAACACTCTCACTAAACTCACAAACTCGAGTGACTAAGCAAACACGATTTAAAAACTACTCGAGACTCATATTAAAAATTTAAAGCGATAAAGAAATTAAAAGACTTGTAAAACATTTAACGTAATAAAAGTTTAAAACTAAAAACTAAAGACACGAGACTTAAATAATAAAACGAAACTAAAAAGATTTAAAGAAAATTTGACAGCATAACGTTTAAGATTAAGAAAATAAAAGCCTCACTCGATAAACGATGAGGGAAAATAAAAGCCTAGCTCGGCTCGAAAAAGAAATAAGAAAAGAAGAATAGAAAACAAGACACGACTCAAAATAAACTTGGACTAAAAATAAAGTTGACTCAATAAAACTAAACTCGCTATGTAAAAAAAATAATACTCGCTACCTATTTAAAAAACTCAAACTCGCTATACTACTTGACTTCCTAAACTCGCTAAGCTAATAGTTGACTTTTCAAACCTTCCAAACTCGCTACTCACTTTGGTTTGACATCATACTCGCTACTGTTTCCATTTCATACTCGCTAGATAATTAGTTGACTAAGCAAACTCGCTAGTGAATTGTTGACTTTTCTATACTCATACTCGCTATACATTTTGACGTACTCGCTATCTAAAATATGAAATGCAAACTCGCTAGGATTATGTTGACTTTTATACTCGCTAATGCATTGTTTGAATTTATACTCGCTATGCATTTCTTGTACTATACTCACTATTAGAAAAAATAACCAAACTCACTATTTTTTTTAAAAAAAAAAAACAAACTCGCTATTAAACCCTAAAAATCAAACTCGCTACTAAACCCTAAAAAAAATAAACTGGACTCTAAAACATTTAACGTGACATAAATTTTATAAAAATAAATAAATAAGACTTGTAAAAACTTGGTAAATAAAATGTAAAGACACTAAAATAAGCTCAAAAATAAGCAAACAAGCCACGGCTTCTTTTGGAAGCCTAGCTTATTTGTGTATCTTATCACTTGAAACTAAAAACATGCAAAGTTGACAAAGAAAATAATAAAAGCTTGTAGAAAAGATTAAAAGGAAAGCTTGTAAAGATTAAAGACTTGTAAAAGAAAGCTTGTAAGAACTCAAATAAGCTAAAGATAAGACATGAAATAAGCTTGAATTAATAAAAATTACACTAAGACATGGAAATAATCTAAACTACACCTACACTACTCCTAAAACTTAACCTATGTCTAACCAACCTTCTAAATGAGGTGGTGATGTAAATTTATAGGCCAAGGCTTAGAAAGTTTAGGCAATGTTGCAACTTAAGCCCTTGAACCTTTACAATTCATGAAAAGAACACTAAAACTTTGTTACAAATTACTAAACGTCTTTAAACATTAAATGTAAACTCTTGTAACTTCGAGGCTTGTGTTGACGTGTATTCTAAAAGTCTTCAAATATGTAAAAGTGATAACTTGCTCGAATTCATGAAGCTTATCGTAATAAATAGCTTTGAACTTTGATTAAGCATCTCTTTCGTATTCTCGAGCCTTTAGGAAATAACTTTGTCATCACGGGCTTTCCTTGAGTAAATTTCATTGTTGACTCGGCTTTTAGACACTTTTCCACATCTCGTGCTCGTTTTAGGCTTTTTGGTTGACTTTTGTGCTATTTATGCAATATCCGTCCCTGCACGATCACAAACACAAAAACGAGATATCTTTGGCGTTTCACGTTAGTTTTTGGTCTTTTCTACACTTAAACTAAGGTCAAAAATATGTGTAAAATAGCACATATCANATACACACTTAAACTAAGGTCAAAAACATGTGTAAAATAACACACATCAAAATCCCCCAGACTAAGGTATTGCGTGTCCTCACGCAATGTAATCACGTCACGCCTTAAGGGTAAATAATTTCAAAACCTCTCCTTACTAACTTTGAAAAGTAGCAAAACGTTCAAGAGAAATTCGAAACCATTTATTCCCTAAAACGCCCCGAGTTTCCATTTTATTCCATATGCTACTTTATTCTACTTTAGCTTATGACGGTGTGCTTGACTTTCATTATCTTTTGATAACGATTAAGGGTCATAGAGTAAGAACACGATTCATAGAAAAGTGACTGAATGGATAAAATTCATCGTCCCTGATTTTTCACAAGCTCCCAAACTAAGTGTAAAAACGGATCATTGTTTAATTACAAATTAGATGCCAACGCTACTCATGGAAGTTACTCGTGTACCTCTTGCTCCCATTTTCCTATTTTTGTATCTCATTATTTTATTTTTGTGAGAGAAATGAATTTCTTCATAAGCATCTCGTTTCATAGTTTTTAGTCCGATAAAGATACCAAATTCAAACGCTAAGTAGTTATCGATCTTCCCCTAAGAAGGTTTGCAAGAGAAATGTGGTCCACATCAAGGATATTGGATACATACAAAGACTTTGGAATACATCAAAAGTAGACATAAGTTGGCGAGTACATTTCACGTGCACCTCATGCGTCCGATCTAGGATCGTAACATGCACCTCACGCGCGACCAACTTTAGTCTTAACACTA
>LBNU01023615.1:7842-41114 GCA_014162995.1 Artemisia annua
GGCAACAAACTCCACAACGCTTTTGCAACTAGTCTTAAAAGACTTTTGCAACTATAAGCTTATAAACCAAGTCAAACACATATCCTAAATACGTGTTTGATATGTTGATATAAGTTTCAGCCAGTAAATACTACTGGGTGATGGCAATTTGCGCAATGGTAGAATCAGGTTTTTATAGGCCAGCAAAGGTTCTGATCACTGACACGTGGAACAACATACATCGTCGATCACGGGAGGAAACTTACTTCTATTTCTTGTCGAACGTGGTTTCATTACATAAAATAACTACTATAACTAATCCTTGGTTTAGTGTCCGGTTCACTGACACGTGATGCAATCTTAGCCCATCCACGACAGCAAATACGTTGATCTAGTATTCGGATCACTGACACGTGGAGCAACGAAATTATCGCTATATAATAACAAGTGGGTCGTGGTTTGTAATGGCAGTTTTTATACTCGTAGTATCAAGTTGTATACAAGGGATGATATGATATCTTATCTACGGTTAAGATCACTGACACGTGGAACAATCTTAGTGCTGCTGATTAGCCTATTTCCTTTTAGCAAGTGATAGTTATCCGTAAAACGAATATTTCACGCGTTTTGTTAAGGAACTTCAAAGTGTATGGTCACTTTAATATCATAGACATTAGAAAGCCTAAACTCAGTCTAATTTTATGTTTAAATTTGGGTGTTATTTTTTCATTGATTGTAATTGAGGGATCCATTTCATTATAAACCAGTAAGTTAATCTATACTATCTAATATATGAAGGTTTTAGACAAGTATTCTAAGCACGCAGCATTAAAAATTGGTTTAATGCAATGATGTGGATTTCCTTATTTAGAGACAATGTACAATCGGTTCATGCATTCTTTTTCTAACACACAACAACAATAGTCAAACATTAACTTTCATTATTTTCGTTTTCTTATCAAAACGAATTCTCCAAAACCTTCCTCTCCACGCTCATTAAACATGTATCTTCAAAACGCTCTTCTTAATTTTGTAAAGTATTAACAACACCTCCATCACTTCCTCCCTACGTTTCAATTCATCCAGTAAGTCAACGAATTGATTAGAAAAGCATCCTAAAATACACATCGATTTGTTTTATATCTTTGATTCAACCAAATTCATCAATCCAAAACGATTAAGTAATTTCCAAAATTTCATTATTAGCAAATGACGTATGTGAGCGCTAATCAAGTTAGCAGCAAATGTCCATTCCGTCCCACACCTAATATTCCATAGAAAATGTAAGTAAAAATAGGTTGTGATTCATAATCTATAATAATATAAGATATGGTCAAAAAAATGTGATATGTATATTGTACATACATCTTGAACCTTGTTCATAGACCTTGAAGTACTTCTTTGTAGATGACATTTGTAGTAGTTTTAGACATATTTTCATACTGATCACAAATGACAACCTTCAAACCACGTTTGCTTCAAACCACATATTTTCATGTGTGAAAATAGGACAGGGGAGGTACAAACCAACTTTTGAAAGTGATTAACCCTGGCTTTTGGTTAATTGTCATTGCAAATGAAACTGAAATATGCAAAAGATAATGGATAAACACTAACCCAGTTAGTGCCGGAGGGGACTAAAACGATCCCAAACAGTGCAAAATACGACGGTTTTTTGCACTTTCGAAGCCACACGAACGAAATGTGCAATTTGGCCAAACCAAAAGGACGATTTTTGCAATTTACTTTAACTTAAATCATTTTTAATTAATTTATAACATTTAAAAAAATTATAATTAGTTTAAATTATTTTTAAAAGTCTAAACTTTTAGTGACGACGTTTTTAACAACAACATGTCGTCACTAAATGTTTGGCGTCAAATTTCCCACCAAACACTCTTGTCGCTAAAGATAAAAGTCAAAGTCAAAAATTAGCTAAGAAATTCTTTGTCGTGTAGAGTTTCTTTAGAGACAACATTGTTGACACTACGATCAAAATGTTGACACTCTATTTTGTTGTGTAGTGATTCGTTTGCGACAACATGTTGTCGCAAAAGAAAAAGTCTTGTTGCAATAAAGTTTGGCCAAAGATGGAACTCAAAATGCCACTTTTTTGTCGTTCAGCGTTGTAAATTGTCGCGAAAACAATCGTCGCAAGATGTCCAAAATGGTGTAGTTTTTAAATTGGACTCATCATTAATACGTTCTCAAGCTGACATCGGGAAAATACATGTTGGTGCTCATTTGGTCTAAAATTTGTTCATCGAATGTCAAATGTTACTTTTAAGTATTAGATCTTCACGTCAGGGTTCGGGAAGGTATAAAAAGGTATATAATATGGAGTTTTCATATCCATAGCCTCATTATGATTTTTCTTAGTAAAACTTAAAAATGAGTTGTCATTATGTGTAGTTTGTTTACATGCTACAATATTTTTAACCAGTAGTATTTCAAATTAAATCGTTTCTATAAAACTACATTAATATCTATAAATTCATAAAGACTATTATACCCTCTTACTCAACACCCTTTTCACATTCTTTCAACTTTGACCGTCGTATTGTTCTCGATTCAAAAGAACCGGGTGACAGGAATGGAGACACACTATGAGTCTATGATGAGCGGGTTTTAATTGACCCACTCATATTTCAAATTGTCTTTCATTCTATTTAATGCCTACAAATGCAAACCCTTTATTGACGTTTTTTGAATAGATAAACCTGGTGCTTGATTGTTGAACCATATTTGATGAGGTGAATATGATACAACCTACTTGTATCGATAGTAGCACCACTATAGTGGGTGCGGACTCCTTAAGATAAAGAGAAGAGAAGCAGATATTTATTTGACAAAACTATGACTTTTATTGATAATTCATTCGGTCTATATATAGCCGAATAACAACTTGTAACCCAAGACAAATCCTAAACATTCTGGAACAATGATTCTTTGACACAAAGACATTCCTAATACGACTCAAAAACATTCCTAAAACAATGAGATAAATATGGAGATAAATCCTAGCCCATAACAAAAGAGTCTTGCCACTTTGGTGCTTTCTTGGTCTGTTTGCCACGACCCAATTGGCCTGCTAAGGGCGTAACATTCCCTCCATATTCAGAAACAACCTTGTCCTCAAGGTTATACGCAGGATAGGTAGCCTTGAACTCATTCAACCATTCCCATGTCGCTTCTTCAGGAGACCGACTTGACCATTGAATCAACACTTGTTGCTCTAGTTTTCCATTCTGCAACACCATTCGAGAATCACAAACCCTTACAGGTTGCTCCATTGGTTGCTCGTCCATGAATTCTTCTGGCAATGGTGTTACCATTTCACATCCATTTCCTGTAAAAGATTTGAGAATAGACACATGGAAAACCGGGTGTATCTTACTAGAGTTAGGTAATGCCAACCGGTAAGCCACTTTTCCCACACGAGCTTCCACCTTGTAAGGTCCATAATAACGCTTTGCCAGCTTATTTGAGAGTCGCTTAGCAAGAGTAATTTGCCGGTATGGTTGAATCTTAACAAGCACCATATCCCCTACATTAAACTCGACATCCCGCCTCTTGCGATTAGCCTTGACTTCCATTCGTTGTTTAGCGGTAACAAGCTACCCTTGAGATGCCTCAACAACCCATCACGTTCCACAAGTAAATCGTCCACAGCCGCCACCTTCGAAGACCCAGGTGGATATGGAATTATTGTCAATGGTAACCTTCCATACAATTCCTGGAAAGGTGACATCTTAATACTACTATGATAACTAGAATTATAGCAATATTCTGCCCACGGTAAAGAACGAACCCATTGTTGTGGACGGTTGCTAACCATGGCTCGTAAATACTGCTCTAAACAACGATTCACGACTTCCGTTTGCCTGTCCGTTTGAGGATGATACGCGGTACTATGATTCAACTGCGTACCGCTAAAGTGAAATAACTGCTTCCAAAAAGTACTCACAAAAATAGGATCGCGATCAGATACAATGGTTTTGGGTATCCCATGATGCTTAACCACGATTTCCAGAAACACTTCAGCCACCTTATGTGCATTAAAACTAGTCGGCAATGACCCAAAATGAGCATACTTTGTTAAACGATCAACCACCACCAAAATAACAGTAATACCCCGATACGCTGGTAATCCCGTAATGAAGTCCATCGACACATCTTCCCATACGGCGTTCGGTGTCGGAAGAGGTTGCAGGTACCCACCTGGAACGTCCGTAGAATACTTGGTCTGCTGACATACTAAGCACTTCTTAATGAATTCTTCTACCGACTTACGCATTCCCTTCCAGAAAAACAAAGTCGACAACCCCACCAACGTCTTCTTGATTCCCCCATGTCCGGCGCTAGGGGTGTCATGGAACTCTCGCAACAATAAGGTATTAAGCTTCGACTCTTGCCCAATATAATAACGGTTGTTGTAAAGGAGTAGTCCATTCTCACGTCTAAACCCACTAAGTACCTCGCCATTGTCCAATTTTCGATGTAACTCAAGTAACTCAGTTAAAGTGCTATTCTCACCTTGCAAGTCCCCAATGAAACATATCAATGGCTGACTAAACGCCAAGAAAGCTGAGGTAACCTGCTCGGCCTCGTCAAATGCCCGGGAGAGAGCATTCGCAGCTTGGTTAGTTGCTCCGGGCTTATATTCAATATCAAAGTCAAACCCCAATAACTTTCTTACATACTTTTGCTGGAGTGGCGTTTGAATTACTTGTTGCATTAATTCTTTAATACTTTTATGGTCCGTGCGGATAGTGAACCGTCGTCCCAGCAAATATTGACGCCATTTATACACGGCCTCCACGATAGCAAACAACTCTTTCTGGTAAGTACCAGCCACCCGCATCCGCGGCCCTAACTTATGGCTAAAATAACTAATTGGCCGATTTCCCTGCATCAAAACCGCCCCAATTCCATCCCCTGATGCATCCGCCTCTACTATAAAGACCTGGTCAAAGTCTGGAAGAGTTAAAAGAGGAGAATTAGATAATTGTTGCTTAAGTGTTTCAAAAGCTTGAGCCTCTGTTTCACCCCACTTAAACCCCTCGTGTTTCAACAAATCTGTTAAAGGGGCTGCAATCGAGGCATAACCTCGAATAAACCGTCTATAATATCCCGCGAGCCCTAAGAACCCCCGGACTTGCCTTTGATTCTTAGGAACTGGCCATTCACGCACTAACAATACCTTCTTTGGATCCATTTGCACCCCGCGAGCTGAAATAATATGTCCCAAGTATTCAAGTTCCCCGGCTCCAAAAACACATTTAGAACGCTTCACATAAAATTGGTGCTTCTGTAAACGTTGAAAAACACACTCCAAATGTTCCAAATGCGAGCTAAGGTTCGTACTATAAACTAGGATATCATCAAAAAATACAATCACGAATTGACGCAAGTAGGGAGAAAACAACCTATTCATAGTCGCTTGAAACGTTGAAGGCGCATTGGTAAGCCCAAACGGCATGACTAAAAATTCATAATGTCCGTCATGTGTCCGAAAGGCCGTCTTGTATACGTCCCGCTCATGTACCCGAATTTGATGGTAACCCGCTCGTAAGTCTAATTTAGTAAAAATACTAGCTCCACCTAATTCATCGAACATCTCGTCGGCCGTAGGAATTGGAAATTTATCCTTTACCGTGACCGAATTGAGAGCACGATAATCCACACAAAAACGATAGCTTCCATCCTTCTTTTTGACAAGTAAAACAGGAGAAGAAAAAGGGCTATGACTAAAGCGAATAATACCTTGGTTCAACATTTCTGTCACCAACCTTTCCATCTCACCCTTCTGATAGTGCGGATAACGATAAGGACGCACGTTCACCGGTTTAGTGTTCGGCAGCAAATGAATTCTATGATCCACTAGTCGTTGGGGTGGTAGACCCGCTGGTACCTGAAACAAATCATCAAACCGGTCTAAAAGTTGCTCAATCTCAGGCTGTCCAGAAGATGTCGTTGAAGTGGACTGATCATTTTCGCTTTGCAAAGCATAATCGTGACATTCATAAATGCCGTACACATCGTCCGTTTCCAGCAATGCTTGCATCTTGTGAAGACTTATTCTCTTCATACGGAGAGACTCATCTCCTTTCAATGTATGCCTGGAACCCAAAAGTGTGAACTCCATCTCCTGTAGCGCATAATCATGCGTGACTTTACCCAACTTTTGTAACCATTGAATACCCAAGACCACATCGAGTCCCTGCATTGGTATGACATACAGGTCGACTTCCACATCTAATCCTTGCATGTGAAGAGTTACATGTGGACACATGTTTTCACACAACAACGACTCACCACTGCCAATATATACTTTAAACGCCTTAGTTGCTTGAAGTGGTAAGTGCATACGCTCCACGACATCAGGTCGAATAAAATTGTGTGTACTGCCATTATCAATTAGTAGGTGCACTCCAGTAGTACCAATTTTACCCCATAATTGAAGTGAACGAGGACTGCCATGACCAATCAATGAGTTAAGGCAAGAGAGGTCACCACTTTCAACCGCCTCATCTGCCTTTACGAACAAATCCTCACCCGTATCATCCACATCATCCTTCATGAGTAATAGAAATTTTCCAGGACACTTATGTCCTCGCGTCCACCTATTGTCACAATTAAAACACAATCCTTTACTCAAACGCTCCTGTCGTTCGTCTGGAGAAATCCACTTGATAGCAAGTGGTTTAGCATCAGTGTTAACAGTAGCATTAGGGGTAACAGTAGACTTTGGAGGTGCAGAGAGTAACGGTGGTTTAGACACAGGTGTCACACGGGAATATTGAGATCCGCCCCCGGTACTGGACGTAACCTTTGGAATTCCAGAAGCCATACCCTGATCATCGAACCGTGCCTCTGTGACTCGCGATAAAGAGAACGCATCTCCTAGGGTTGTTGGTTTTGAAACCAACAATTCGCGTTGTAGATATAACTTGAGCCCGGATATATAGAAGGATATAAGCAAGGTTTCTGATATATTCGTCACTCTATTCATGAGTTTTTCAAACTCAGCTTGATATGCTGCCACCGTACCTGTTTGAAGTAATTTTGATAATGCCCCTTGTGGATCTTCATACTTTGAAGGTCCAAAACGATTCTTAACACTTTCTTCAAACCTAGCCCAATCCGTTATCAAGCCATTCCTTGTCATCCAGCAAAACCATTCTGCTGCTGCCCCTTCAAGGTTAAACCCAACGATCCGTAAACGTTGATCGGCTGGTGTGTTTAACAATGAAAAGTATTCATTGATAGAAAATAACCAACTCTCAGGATCGATACCCGTAAACTTAGGAACGTCTAACCGCATAGAGCGAGGTAACCCTGGCTCACCCCCGCCACCATGTCGAACTTGAAGCAATCCCTTAGTTTCCTGCAACTCCGCTCGCAATGCCTCGAATTGCAACTGAAACGCAGCAGCCTGTTGCTGCGCTAGTTTTTCAGCCGCATCCTGTTGTTCCTTAAGCCACAGACGAATCGTATTTTCATCCATGAGGACAATGATCAATGAAAGCACCAATGATACAACCTACTTGTATCGATAGTAGCACCACTATAGTGGGTGCGGACTCCTTAAGATAAAGAGAAGAGAAGCAGATATTTATTTGACAAAACTATGACTTTTATTGATAATTCATTCGGTCTATATATAGCCGAATAACAACTTGTAACCCAAGACAAATCCTAAACATTCTGGAACAATGATTCTTTGACACAAAGACATTCCTAATACGACTCAAAAACATTCCTAAAACAATGAGATAAATATGGAGATAAATCCTAGCCCATAACAAAAGAGTCTTGCCACTTTGGTGCTTTCTTGGTCCGTTTGCCACGACCCAATTGGCCTGCTAAGGACGTAACAGAATATCCGGAATTGATTTCTTAACCCAAATTAAGTTTTCCTAATTGTTAAGGTGCAGTTTGTTGAACTTTTTTCAGGAACTGTTGCTGAAATGAAGGTTCTTATCATTTTTATAAGTTCATAATCTGTGATCAGTTGAGTAATAACTGAACAATGTAAGATAATATGATTGATAGGATAATGGTGAATTGATTTCCTTGATTCCAATTACAAATATCTCGTACAGTAAATAATGATCTACAGAGTATTCTAGACTCTTAGACTCGGGCTTGGGCCCGTTACAATACGGGCTAACACTCCCCCGCAGTCCGAGCAGCGAAATCGCGAAAGCTCGGACTGGAGAGTAAAAGTTAATAAACAATAAAGTAAAACTAATAAATAATGGTGAAGAAGACATTCGACAGCAAGTGAAAGCACATCTTCAAACAGCAGTAGACGTAAACACGTAACAAACCGGATAAACCAAAGTATCCGAACCATATAATATAAACCAAAGTATCCTGATCAAATGGGATAAACCAATATATCCTGACCAAATAGGATAAACCAAAGTATCCTGACCAAACGGGATAACCCAAAGTATCCGTACAACTAAAACAAACGGGATAACCCAAAGTATCCCATACAACTAAAGCAAATGAAATTACACCTAAAACTCATGCACTAACATCAAAAGAAAAGATAAAACATAAGTTGATTCTAAAACTTCAACCACCAAAGAATATTTTGAACAAACAGGGCGTGTTTTTCTCTAGAAAAACATAAAGATCCACCTCACAAATAAACATCAAAACCTGAGTGGACCCAACGTTGCCTCCATTTTTTTTAATTGAACAATAACTTAAATCTAAAACCACGAACTATTAAACCAAGATAAATATATAAAAAACAACAACAACAACAACAACAACAACAACAACAACAACAATAATAATAATAATGATGATGATGATGATGATGATGACATGCATGAATTCCATGTTGACTAGCCGACCCACTATATATTTTTTTATCACCAATCAGTAGCCACTTCTCTCATGAAAGTCCAACAACCAAAGGAATTGACACCAAGAATATAAACTTAAGCTACACACAATTATCCAACCAAACTTTACCGATGCAAGATTCCTGTTGACGAATTGATTCAACAGTCGACGGTGGATGATTCGGCAACTAAAACCTACCGAACAGTAACATTTTTTTTTTGAAAATGACAGATGAATGGGGTTAAGGTTTAAAGAGAGCCCTCCAAACCTCCGGCGTGTAGCCGGCGGCGGCGGCTGTTTTAGGGTTTTAGATTAGGGAATGATTATGGCCTGATACCATGTAAGATAATATAATTGATAGGATAATGGTGAATTAATTTTCTTGATCACAATTACAAATATCTCGTACAATAAATAATGATCTACAGACCACAGAGTATTCTAGACTCCTAGACTCGAGCTTGGGCCCGTTACAATACGGGCTAACAAACATAAGTCATATTGAAGCTAAGGTAAAAGTGTAAGAACCATCTAATAGAAGATGCACACATCATAGCTCAGTCAAGAAATTCAAGTGGCCGGTCAAATCGTTTAAACAAAGGGTGTTTTGCCGGAAAGATGTGCTTCGTCGGAAAAAAATGTTGAATTGACTGAAAATAATAGATGAACAAGACACAGGAGTGTGAAATGACTAAACCACCCTTTTTAATGGGGTGAATCAAGTCGAAAGTGACAAATGTCATATTGATGACTTGACCAAGCCATATGGTTCGACGTCGACCAGGTAGAAATAACCAGAAAATTGTTGAGACTTAAGATGTCCTTCCCTGCTGTTTTATTATATACATCTATCTATTGAACTTCAATATGGNGGATATTTTATTAATTTAGCGAGATATTATTATATCGATAAATTAATAATTTATTAATTTAAAGAGGTTTTACATATGACCTTTAAAATTTCAAGTGTAATATACTAGATACAATGTATACTCGTTAGGGATGAAACATAAATTTGAAAACAAGTTCCAATTAAAATTTTATGAATTCATATTTACATTTTATGAAAATAAAATTAACACTTTTTGTTGCAATACAAGAAGACAACACACAAACACTTTAGTGCAATTAGGAGATTTTGAGATAAACTCAATATAGATTTGAAGTTCAACAAAAAATAACAAGTGACAATGAATTCCTTTTCTTCTAAACAATCTTAGGATTTTGAAGTGTATCTCTCACACACACGCATATATACATAGATATGAAATTTTTAGTAATTATTAATTTATAATTTCGTTGGCACTAATATATATACATTGGAGTTTCAAAAAAATTATTATCTTATTATTTTATCGATTGGGGTCCAAATTTGTACTGATCCCAAGTTGGGTCTGGACAAATTATTAGTTTTATCGAGGTTATTAATTTATCGAGTATTAATTTATAGAGGTTTTACTGTAAATGGGGTTAAGGTTTAAAGAGAGCCTCCAAACCTCCGGCGTGTAGCCGGCGGCGGCAGCTGTTTTAGGGTTTTAGATTAGGGAACGATTATGGCCTGATACCATGTAAGATAATATGATTGATAGGATAATAGTGAATTGATTTCCTTGATTCCAATTACAAATATCTCGTACAATAAATAATGATCTACAGACTAAGTATTCTAGACTCCTCGGGCTTGGGCCCGTTACAATACGGGCTAACAAACAGAAATATTGAAGCTAGGTAAAAGTGTAAGAACGATCTAATAGAAGATGCACACATCATAGCTCAGTCAAGAAATTCAAGTGGCCGGTCAAATCGTTTAAACAAAGGGTGTTTTGCCGGGAAGATGTGCTTCGTCGGAAAAAATGTTGGATTGACTGATTTGACCACGCCATATGGTTCGACGTCGACCAGGTAGAAATAACCAGAAAATTGTTCTTAAGATGTCCTTCCCTGCTGTTTTATTATATACATCTATCTATTGAACTTCAATATGGATCAAGAAATACGCTCCACTATCACTTTCAGAACGCAAGAGTTTACTCGATAGTACGCCATTATCTCATTCTCTATAAAATGGCTCATACTTCAATTTAGAAAAAGAAAGAAAAAATGCTGTTAAAGTAAGCAAAAATGGCTAAACGTTAGGGCTAGACAAAACCAAGAGTCTGATCACAGTTTGATGGTCCGTTTGTCTGAATTCACCCACTGATTCCGTTAAGGCTCTGTCACATGCAATCCATATCAGATCGCCATCTGCATCTACATATTTGAGTTTAAAGCTTCCAAGATTGAGCTGAAAACTTTTTGCAACCAGCTCTTCCAACTTTACCAATCCATCAGAAATCCTGAAACCAAACTTTGCTATTTCCTCTCTGTATCTCGCCTTAATCGTCAAAATTGTCACTGTGCTTGTTGCTGCTGTATTCTCATTATACTGCTCTGTTGGTTGCTGTTGATGGAGTACAAGCGCGGAACTATGTTTATCATGTTCGGTAAGAGTGGCAAGACCATTTTTTGTACATATTCTTTCACCAAAAACCGAAGTTGATGCTTCTTCAGATGTATGGATTTCTGTTTGACCCAACTTCCTTCGGGAATCACTCTTATCAAGACCATTCCTATATGGCCGCCTAAATATACCACGACTCTTGCAAAAGCGCTTCACAAATCTGCTAACAACAACTACACAAATACAATGTACATAGTAAAGAGGAGAATCTTAGAAAGAAATTAACATATATGGCTGGAGATGGCAAAATTGACGACTGGGTGGGTTGCGCAACAGTTTAGTTGTGTTAAATACTCCTTCAAATCTAAATTTTTCGAGAAACCTTGAGCCTAATCAAATTTAGGTGTTAATCTCATTATGGATTAACCCTACAAGAAGACTTTCGGTGATTAACTGTTTTGATACTGATCCGATATATCTACAAATCTGTCTGTTACTCAAAGTAAAAATTAAAAATATGATTAATTTTTTGTGAAACAGCATAAAATGTATTACTGTGAATTAACATTACAAACCTAGTGAAAATTTTGCCTAAATCCACCCATTTATATAGGTAAACGGGTCAAAATTGCCATTTATCACTTCTAGATTTCATCAACAAGCTATAAACTCACCAAGAAGGATATCCAGAAGTTCCTTCGTTGCCTTTCTTCCATAATGTTTTTTGTTGAATTTCTTTAAACCAACTGAGCTTTTAGTTCTCTTCCTTTTTCTTATTGTTTTATTGGACTTATCATTATAGTTTCTATTCGGCCACCTTATACCAAGATTCCTACAACAGCGCCTCAACGTAGATCTGCTAACTAGAAATATGCAGAGTACAAAGTAAAGATGAGAATCCAAAAATAATCACATGAATACGAACATCACATGTGAGTTATGAACTCACCATTAAGGCTAGCCGCAGCAACATGCTTCTCGATTTCCTCCAAACTAATCATACTCTCAGATCTCTTCCGGTTTCTTTGTGTTGTCCTTGGATTAATATCAAAATCTTCGATCCTTACATCTAAACAAGGCACAACACTTTGTCCTGTTCCTTCAGCAGCAGCAACAATAGATGGCTTGTTTCGTATTTCATCCAGCTCGTGTTGCCTTCTTTCATCTCTAACCTGTGTCTGAACTTTCATACATAAACTCACTAGAAATATACATATATAAACATACAGGTATGCACACAACTTACATAAAAGCTATGATCCTCGAATATGTTTGAAGATCTCAGATTCTCTTCCTGTCATTAAGAGTCAATTTTTAACAAGTCAATAAAATTGTGGTATGACAATGTTAAAAACTATAAGAATATGGTAGCAACCTTAAGCGCTCTCAAGACTTCGTGAACCTCAAAAGCATTATCAATGCAATTAGATGATGTTATGAGTTCAAGTACGCCTAAACAGCAGCCACTTCCGGGTTCAAATACAGGCAAAATAATATATCCAGGGATATTGTAACAAGCAGCCAGATCTTGTACATATTGTCTGACTGGTAAGGTGTGAATGCCAAAACTCCATTCTGGCAACTTCTGGCAATAAACACGAGCGGGTGGACCTAATATTTCTTTGTGCTCCTCCTCTAAAACAAACATACGTTGCTCAGACTCCAGCCTATACATGTAAAGTCCTTCATCAATAGCACCAAGACCAAAAGGTTGGTCCAAAGTCGTTAGTGAGCAGTGTTTCCGGACAGTAACAGGTGACCAAAACTGAACAAGCACACGTGGCTCATGGAAACGTAAACCGGAAAGTACAGCCTTGATTTTATCCTTTATCATATGCGGATCTATAGTAATATTCAGATCAAGCATCGGCTTATGGGAACCTAGAAATATTTTAGTCACGGTAAAGAAACGGTTATTTTAAATTATGAGATCAATTTGCTTGACAGCAATGAAAATAATGAGATCAAGAAACTTCTGAATACAAAGTCAACTACTCAACTTACAAATTTACTATAATTTAAAGTACAGGTCAAAATGTTATCACACATCAAGCTGAAGCACATTATGAGCTACTTGAATCTAATAGTTCTACAAGCTGAGCAATCCCAAACACACAAACACCCTTAAAAAGGGTTATAACACAACAGTCGGTCTAAAACACCCCGTTATAACTGCAAACATCGTATAACAAGCCAGAGCAACAAGTCTAAACTGAGATGAGCTCTTTATGGGGTGTTCGGATTAGCTTTTTTTTGGGGGGCTTATTGACTAATTGAGGTTTTAAAAAGCTAATAAACTATTATATTTTTATCAACTTAATTTTATGAGCTCCAATAAGTCATAAGTGCAGATTAACCCATAAAATAAGACAATCAAAACATTGTAGTATAGCGTATATACCCAACATCTAAGATTCTAAGCAACCAGTTATTTATTCGTTTTTCCGATGTGGAACTGCATTTGCACTTACCATATAGTTTAAATTCCCAAACCAAATAGGAGTTCATAATAAATAAGAAGAGCTGGATAAAGGAAAATTCCCTGTTAATATATATAGATGTAAACATATATGCTTGTGCAGTTGAAGTTACGTATGAATAAACTTACTAGCAGCTGGAGGGGAGTGTGGTTCATCATCTCGAGTACCAAACACCCAAAGTGGGTGCAAGTATCTCCGATCATTATCTAGTCCTCCAGCAGTAGCAGGAGGCAAAGGTTCAGATAAGCAAGAATATCTCGATTTCAAAGCACCTAAAACCGTGGAACGACAGTCTCCACCAACTGAATCGCCTCTCATCGTTTCGGAGGGATTATTTGCATCAGACTATCACTTTCATTTGTTGCACCATATGCCTGTTAAGGAAAAAGATTTACTGAATTAAAGGTATAATATTAAACAAAATGACTGCCCTTAATAAACGATTCACAAAACAATAACTAAAAAGAATACAGTGTTTTACAATGAAGTGCATGTCTAATATTTTCTTCCAAAAGTTGGCATTACTGATCAAAATTATATCAGTATTTCGTGACAACAAGACCCCCCTAGCTAGTTCTCTGTTATCAGACTAAGAGGATGTTTTTTATCTTCATGAAAGTGCTGATCATGTGTCTTGGCATATAAGATGGAGTTGAGCATCTATTGTTTCTTTTTAAGGATTAATTACACCCTGTTCTCAAGGTGTAAAATAAAAAAAAAAAAAAATAATAAGTGAAGATGGTAAAAAGAGAGAAGAAGAGAAGACGAAAAAATATTAAAATTCAGGACCGTTCAATGGATTTCAGAGGTTGTGCGGTAACAATAAGGAGACCCTCATGTTTGAAGAATTCTAATATGTAAAAAACAAAAAATGGACTTTTTTATTTTTAAACATGCAATCGCCATTTGATGTGTGATCACACAACATTGTTCCATACTAGTAATAAACTTACCAACGACTTAAACTCTTGCATATTTAACCTTGACAGTATATACATTAGAGGCCCCATAGAATTGGTGGCCCTAGCTGCCCCTTGGACAGAGTGTTCACCGCCAATGACAAAATTATCTCAATATAAAAAGAATATTTTAAAAGGGAAGCTCGACATAATTTAATTCCCCCTTCTCTTTTATTTTTTTTTTAAAGGCAAAAAAAAAAAAAAAAAAATCCCCCTTCTCTTTTATATAAAAAAATTAAAAAGTGGCATTTCCTTTCCTACCTTTTCTTTTCTCTACAAATAAAAACTCATAACAATAGTAGAACAATAGTGTTAACGCGCGAAGTATCTGTAATATATATAAACGACGATGACGACTACAACATCCTTAGTTCCAGAAACTGTGTTCAACTAATAAATTATTACCGTTTTTATATGAAAGTTTTGAACTTCACAAACAAAAATTAAAATAATATTAAGAACCCACATCCATCATCAAAACAAAACCCACCAGACCTATAGCGGAGCTAGAAAAATTTTCGTGTGAGGGCCGAAACAAATTTTTTTCGGGAAATACATTAAATGAGATGGCCGGAATAATTTTTTTTCCAAAAATATACATGAAATCACAAATAAATACACTAACGGCCTTGGACCTAGGGGGCCGAGACCCTCCCCGGTCCTCACATAGCTCCGCCCCTGACACAACTTACTATTTTATAGCCAATCTTTCAAAAGAGATGCGTCTTTTTTTTTTAATCCAATTAAATGGAAAGTAAATGTTTTTGAAACAGAGTTTTTAATTGACCCGGTCGAGCCATCGGGTTACCGGTTCGACCGTCGGGTCAACCCGGTTTTCTATTAAAAAAACTATTTTTTCCAACCGGTTCGACCACCGGGTCAACCCGATTTTCTATTTAAAAAAATTGCAAAAACCAAACCCGGTCCGGTTTCGAGAACTGGGTTAACCCGGTCACTTAAAACCCGGAAGGTCTAACCGGTTAACCCGTTGTTTTTAAGAACCCAGTTTTTTTAACCGTTTTTTTTGCCAGATCCGGTTCGACTGGCCGGGTAAAGCCGAATGACATATTGTTATGGGCTTTTTGAATAACCCATAAGACCGCGTATATGTGAGCAACCGCTAGCCTTATTCGAGTAAACAAAATCTGGCTTCGCCTTTTCCATGTTAACAAAAACGAAATGAAACATCATCCATTTACTAATTTACACAACACCCTTTTACAACTATAACTTAAAAGGACATGGTACGTGGGGTTGTTAGCCTTGGCGCCATCGCATGAGCCAACCCCTATGGCACGAGACCAGTATCGTGGTTGGCTCCATCAGCCTTGCGCAGTGGTGACTAGCCTTCGTGGTAGGTTTTCTCTTTTTCTTTTTTTACCTTTGGTTTTTTGTGGTATTTGTACTCTAGTGAGTGATGAATAGGTTAGGGTGCCTAGTGGCACCAGAAATGAAAATTTGGTATGGCATCATCTTTTCCCACAGGCCACAGCACCAGCTCACGACACCATAGGCTAGCAGTAATAAGTAATAACAACCAACTTCATCACCTCACCACAGCCACAATAATACAACCAACATCATTACACAAACATAATCCACTTGAACAAAAATATATTAAAAAATAAATGAATAAATAAATAAATAAATAATATCACATACAGGATAACAACAAACTCCACAACGCTTTCCCAACTAGTCCTACTTAAAACACTTTTGCAACTAGAAGCTTATAAACTAAGCCAAACGCCAAATGCGTGTTTGATATAAGTTTCAGCTACTAAATACTACCGGGTAGTTTGAGGAAGTTTACCCAAAGAATTGAGGATGGCAATTTGCGCTAGGTCGAATCAGGCTTTTATAGGCCAAGCAAGGGTTCTGATCACTGACACGTGGAACAACATACATCGTCGATCACGGGAGGAAACTTCCTTACATATTTCTTGTCGAAGGGGGTTTCATTACATAAAATTACTATAACTAATCCTTGGTTTAGTGTCCGGTTCATTGACACGTGATGCAATCTTAGCCCATCCACGACAGCAAATACGTTGATCTAGTATTTGGATCACTGACACGTGGAGCAATGAAATTGTCGCTATATAATAACAAGTGGGTCGTGGATTGTAAGGGCATTTTTTATACGTAGTAGCAAGTGGTATACAAGGGAAAATGATATGATATCTTATCGACGGTTAAGATTACTGACTCGTGGAACGATCTTAATGCTGCTGATTAGCCTTAATCCTTTTAGCAAGTGATAGTTATCCGTAAACGAATATTTCACGCGTTTTGTTACGGAACTTCAAAGCAAGGCCGTTAAGATCGAAATCTTACTAAGAATCATTTTTTTCTTTGCAAGATCGGAATCGTAAAATCGGATCGAGATCAGAAGATCCTACTTAAATGTCTAAAAATCTTAATTTTCTAGTAATTCGTATTTAAAAATGATTGTATAACAAATTAGAGAAGAAAAAAGAGTTTTGAAAGGTATAGTAATATGATAATGCAATGCGTAATGCTCTAAAATACAAAAATATCTAATCGGTAATTAAGGAAGCTGAATCTTTTAATCAAAAAATCTATATATCTTGATCTTATTAAACATTTACAGTAATTAACGCTTGCTATATTGTTTTAATTTAACAAAATTCATTCATTTATAGTTTATTAGTTAGTTAAACTAAGGAAAGTAGGATCGAATCGGATTGAGATCTTACGATCCTATGGTAAGATCGAGATCATACTTAAGATCCTATGCTTTTTAAGATCCTACGAATGATCGACTCGTTTTTTCTTAATAGGATCGTAAGATCGGAAGATCTTAAGAGCTAGATCGAAATCTTAACAGCTATGCTTCAAAGTGTATGGTCACTTTAATATCAGTCTAATTTTATGTTTAAATTTGGGTGTTATTTTTTCATTGATTGTAATTGAGAGATCCATTTCATTAAAAACCAGTAAGTTAATGCCATATATTTTTAAGCACAAAAATTAAGCATGAGTTTAGGCCTCACAATAATTTCTTTTAGAATTATCAAAAGTCTGGTTAAATATTTTAACTAGTTATATATGTACGTGCAAGGGTTTTGATATAAATATTACTTAGGACCCGTTTGGTTTGTAGATGGGATTATGATTTGGATTTGGATTTGGATTTGAATTTGAGTTTAGGGCCCGTTTGTTTGAAGGGTGTGGAATGAATGAAATAAAACGAATGATGTATATTGTTGTTTGGTTGGTGAGGGGCCCACCACAATGAAATGAAAAGGTTAATTGATACCATTAGATTCATTCCATACTAAATTGTATAGTTTTTTATTTTAATAATATAAGTTGTCATGTTCAAAAAAAATTACAAGTTATTCAAAACGTACTTGTAATTCCATCTTCACATAACAAAGGATGTCCGAATGTATACGCGAAGTTGTTAAATATGATTTTTATAATATTATATAAAATATTTTATACTTATATAGGTTTATAACACTCATGCAAGCGTGAGCTTTTATATAAATTTTTTATTATATATTATTATTAATTAATATTTGGTATAAATTTTTGTTGGATGAAAGATTTGACTTTGGTTAATTGACATGATGTTCAAGTTAACTCATTAAAAAATATTATTAAATTTATAAGAGTAAACTGCAACAAATGTCCCTGAGTAATACTCAATTCGCAAGTTTTGACACCAAAAATATTTTTTTGGAAATTATGCCATAACTGTTCATATTTACCTCCAAATTGTGTCACTCGGCCTAAAGATCGTTATTTTCTTACGCTAGTTTGAGGACCACGTCAAGGTATTTTAATCGTTTCATTTTTCACGCCTTTATACCCCAGCCACTTCGCCTCGGTTACATTCCCCAAAAACCATTTATTTGAAACATAACTACATTGTACGATTGCAATTTACACCCTTATGGTTTCTAACCAAAGTTCTAAACCAATTAAATCCAACATGATTATGCCTCCTTCTTGGCATATACGAGCTTACGTAAACCCATTGATGATACTGGGGTTATTTACAGTAAGATTTGTAACCCATTGATTTTTATTATATTTTTTCTTCGATTTGGTTGTACTTTGCATGTTGATTATCTTTGTAAAGTTGATGTTGTTGATTTTGATTATATTTTTTCATCAATTTGGTTGTATTATGGTTGTTTTTTGATTTTGGGTATTTTGATCATTTGTTTTTTCTTCCCAGATACCCATACAAACTTCTTTACTCTGAAAATCCATCACTCATGTGAGTTTTGTAATCCCCTGGTTTAACACCCCAATTTTCACAATAATGATTTATCATTATATTTAAAAGCTTCCTAGTCAACTTTCGTTATAATATTAGATTTTAGTTAGTCAAAAGGACCTCCTATGAAAACTAGTTATAATGAGATAAGGACCTTTCACGTAATTGTTCCACTAACAAGGACTAACCTTGCCAAATGGTGAAACTTGTCATAAAACACATATAAGATTACTTCTTATCTAGGAAAGCTCATTCTTCAATCTCTTTCTTTCTCTGCTTCACGTCGACACACACATACACAATACCAATTCCAGGGTTTTGATTCTAGTATCGAAATTAAGCAAGTTAAGGCAAGGAATCTTCATAGTAGAGTGAATTCTAGCCTTCTCACAAGTTAATTTGAGGTAAAGATTATGCTCATGTTCTTAAATTCGTGTTTTATGATTACCGATTAGTGGGTGATGCTTAAAGATGATAACTTGATGCCATAAATGGGGTTTTGTAGGATTTTACAAGATTATGCTAAGTTGTTATTTTCTAAAATCACTAAGAACACATGTAAATCATGTACATGTGTTAAAATAAATGATGGGTATCTTGTTCAGCTGCCATAACACCAATTTATGGTGTTAAATTTCATAAGTGTGTTTGTGCGGTCTTATAAGTCGCGAACTAAACACCCCCTTATGGCTTAGTTTCCTTTTTATGCTTCTTTATGACAAGCAAAGTCTTGTTCTAAGTAAGCTTCGTGTTAATTACATGTTACTAGGTTATAGGTTAGCCGTGAACTTATACAGGAGCTTGCAATAGGTTACAAGCTAAATCGGACGAAAACGTATAAAAATGGATGAAAACGTATGAATATGGATGAAAATGTAAGAAAACGTATAAAAACAGACGAAAACGTATAAAAAAACGTATTATAAAAACATATAAAAATGACGAAAAGGTATAAAAACAGATGAAAATGTATAAAAACGGACTAAAACGTACAAAAACAGATGAAAATGTATAAAAACGGACAAAATGTATACAATGGATGAAAGGGTAAGAAAACATTCAAAAACGGATGAAAACGTATAAAAATGATGACAACGTTTAAAAACGGACGAAAACGTATAAAAATAGATGAAAACATGTGAATATGGATGAAAACAGATGAAAATGTATAATAAAAGATGAAAACGTATAAAAATGGATGATAACGTATAAAAACGGATGAAAACATAAAAAAACAGACGAAAATGTATAAAAACATATAAAAACGAACAAAAACGTATAAAAAAACGTATTATAAAAACGTATAAAAACGATGAAAGCGTATAGAAACGTACGAAAACGTATAAAAACGGATGAAACTTATAAAAACGGACGAAAACGTGTAAAAAAGGACGAAAGCATATAAAAACAGATGAAAACGTATAAAAACTGACGAAAACGTTTAAAAAACGTATATGTTTATATTAAAATGTATCTATAACATATATATAACTGGATGTACATGACGTCATTAATGCCACATGTGCAACCATAACGCCACCTCAACGCCACTGGACGCCACCTAAGCAACATGCCACTTAAGCATGCCACGTAAGCGACGTTTTACCATTTGTTTAAATTTTGTATTATTCCAAATTAATTTAGCCACAAAATTTTGCTTGATTATTCTGCCAAAATATTCCGAATTTAATTTAGCCAGAAATTTTGCGTGATTAATTTGTCCAAAAAATGCATGATATTGGATTCGAACCTGGGTTGTGAATAAGTGCTACAGATCTTTTAACCACTGCACCAACACAATGTTTGGATTTCATTTTGCAACTTATTATCTATAAAGGCATCTAATCGCTTTTTAGAATTTCATCCTAATATATCACCAAATCATATAATTTAGGGAACAAATAATGTTTTTTTTAGATAATTACGGTTTACAAAATTTTAACCTAATATATCACCAAATCATTTGGATATTCCGTGGTTTATTAGGAGTTTAGTTTAGAAACGATTTAGTGATATATTTTAAAACGTTTCAAAGACTTTTTGATAAGCACAATCCTCAATATTCGTACCCTAATTTTGCAGTATATATACAGAATTGAGGATTCCTCTATAAACATGCGAACGATATACAGAAGCAACATAAAAGATGCGGCGACAGGTGCATTCGTTGCGGATTTATAATGCTGAAAAAAACCAAAAACATGATAATTCTGTGCAAGGTATTCTTCTACATCAAAAACTTTTGATATATTATTTGTTATATTGATGTTATAATTCGGATAGTTTTATAAATTTACAACGTCTAAGCCACCCGAAGAAACTGCATCACAAGGGATGAATGTCTTAAAAAAAAACAACTATTGGTATATGAATTACTGATTATTTTAGATATATAGTTGATATATGTATGAATTGCTAATTATTTTAGATACGTGGTTTGATATATTAGGTATTTAGTGTGTGTGTGTATATATATATATATATATATATATATATATATATATATATATATATATATATATATATATATATATATATATATATATATATATATATATATATATATATATATATATATATATATATATATATATATATATATATGTATGTATGTGTGTTATTTTTTACAGCCGCAAAAGGTTCCAAAAAGCAAAACAAACAAATTGAGCCAGTGATTATCGAAGGTGATATGCCAGCAATGTGTCCACGCGGTATTAATGTTTTCTTTTCATAGTAGATGTATTAAGGTTTGATTTTAATCACCAATGAACACTTTAGTTTAAATATAGGCAGTCTAAAGGTAAGAAGGTTACTTATTGTATTTGAAGAACTATGGTGGAGTCTTTTGCGTTGGTTTGGCTGGACAAAAAACAAAGGTACGCCTCCTTTTCTCAAAACCCTAATGATCTTATGTTTATTGTATTTACAACACTATATGTATTGATATTAATCTTTCCTTTATGTTGTATTAATAAAAGATCGTAAAAACAAGAGTAGCACACCATCTAATCCACCCATGTTTGAAGCTGACACACCAACCAGACATGCACAAGGTAATTTTATGTGTTTCTGTTGTACTTATGTGCGATTTATCTATATATTATCCGTTGCTATTATCATGGTTTTTTGATAGATTTTAAATGATCACCTTTAGTTGGAAAGCAGCCATCATCTATTGAATCCCAACATAGTCATGAAAACACTAACATTGATTCTTCAAACATTCAAACTCAAGGTATTGAATAAAGTTAAATATTGGTAGTCATGTATCAATTATTTAATAATGTATTATTTTCGATTATTGCATTTGCAGATGGGATGTATACTTATTGTCTAAAGTTTGAACTATGGTGGAGGCTTTTGTTTTGGTTTGGTGGACAAAAAACAAAAGTACGTATCCTTTTCTCAAAATCCTAATGATCTTATGTTTATTTTATTTACAACACTATATGTATTGATATTAATCTTTCGTTTATGTTGTATTAATGAAAGATTGTAAAAACAATAGTAGCACATCATCCAATCCGTCCATGTTTGAAGCTGACACGTCAACCAGACATGCACAAGGTAATTTTATTTGTTTGTGTTGTACTTATGTTGTTATACGTTTTATCTATATATTATTCGTTGTTATTATCATGGTTTTTTGATAGAGTTTAAAGGACCATCTTTAGTTGGGAAGCAACCATCATCTAATGAAGCACAACATAGTCATGAAAACACTAACATTAATTCTTCAAACTTTCAAACTCAAGATATTGAATAAAGTTAAAGATTGGTTGTCATGTATCAATTAGTTAATATTGTAGTATTTTCGATTATTACATTTACATAAGGAATGTTCATTCCAGATATAAATGATTATGAAGAATCAATAATTGATGTATCTTACACACGTTTGCTTGAGAACCTATGGAATCATGAACTAGAACAACCATGTGAGGAAGTGGTTGACAGGATTGATGAAAGCATGATGCGTTTAATTCAAGGAGATGAGACTATATATGCATCATCATATTCTGTTTCTCGGGATGGCTCAAACACAAATTTAGGTGGTTCAATATATATCACAAATTTCCTAAATTGTATAAGGATGTACAATCTTTCACAACATACAATAAAGTTAAAGATTGGTAGTCATGTAATGTTAACCCAAAACAATAATCGAAGAGCAGGTCTATGCAATGGTACAATGCTACAAGTGCTAAGGTTGGGAGTCAATGTTATCTAAGCGAAGATCATATCCGGTGAAAATGTTGGTTTGATTTGTTGTATTCCACGTGTGCTAATAATCTCTTCACAAACAAAGAATTCCTTCAAATTAGAAAGGAGGCAGTTTCCTTTTAAAGTATGTATATTTTGATGACTATAATTCATTGATTAGAATTTTATTTCATAAAATTAAATGTTTCAGTGTTTTATTTATTTATTTCATAAAATTAAATGTTTCAGTGTTTTATTTATTTATTTCATAAAATTAAATGTTTCAGTGTTTTATTTATTTAATGTTTTGTGTTGTTAGATAGGTTAATACCCCGTTCTTTATTAAACTTAATTATATCATTGTTAATTTACAAGACATCTTATATAACATATATTTATACATCATCATAATATATGTTTTAAAAATCATACATGTATGTACACATACAAAAACAATTTACTTAAAAAGGTTCATACATATGTAAATTTTTTCCGATACCATTTTAACTATAAATAATCATGTAGAAAAACAGGTTCATCGTATGGAATTCAAGTATATTCAAGTATATTCAATATTTTAATTATAAATTTAAGTTAAAACAAATGCTAATGATAATATCCATTTTAAAAAGGTAAACATTTAACAATTACTGTTATTTTTATTTTTGACTTATAACACATTTATTTATATTACAAAGACACCATTAAAAAAGAATATATATTAAAAAAAAAATTGATTATTTTCGGATATACTATGTTTAATGCGAGAATTTATATGCGGTGTTTTTTAAAATATAAGTTTAATTTATAGAAGATATATTTTTGAAGATAAGTTTAGAATGTAAACTGTATAAATCTTTTGGTTCCCAGATTAAAGATAATTGTTTATTTGAAGATCAACCCGAAGTTTCTGGATCCTTAATCTAATTTGATAGTATATATAGACAATAATATAACCAAACTTTTCACATTAAATATTGCAAATCTATATTCAGTAAAATATATTACATTATGCAATCTCAAAGACATTCTGCAAGGCTTCCAACACTGTCCGAGCATAAAAACTCTATTACACCTCTCGAAGGTATAATTTTAACCAAAAAATATTCGTTTTGTAGTTATATTCTTATTAATGTTGTTTTATAATTGATTTCATATGTTATAGCATAATCGTTATGTAGTTTATTACAATTGTTGCTCCATAAAAAAGTAATAGCATGCAGAATAAAAACTCTAAAACTCCTTTACAAGAGATTGTTTTGTTAAATAAGTTTACATGCATTGTCCAAAATGTGTCTAAATACTAAAACATAATTAGAAAGAAAATTGGGAATGAATAAACCTTTTTCAAAACACATTCCACTAATGAAAATTCTGAGTTTAATATTTTTGACATTCAATCAGGTAACATAATATCAGCTAGAGTATGGACAATAATTGTTATTAGCTCATAAGTGTTGTTGTAAAATTCATCTAATGTTTTATTGCATAATTCTTTTTATATTGATAATAGCTATTGAACTAAGACGGATCAATAATGATGCTTTCAACCTACTCAAAGAAAGATCTAAAAGCGCACTCGAACTAGAATATCACTTAGAGAACATTGAACGTGCAATGTCTAATGATATGGATTGGCTTAATCCTGAGGGTCATAAAGACATCTACAGCGACTCTGAAACCCCTTCACCAGGTATTGTGTTATTAGACAGTGTTCAATTTTTATAAGCCCACCAAGAGTTATAATTGATATTAGTTTTTAAAATTTTCAATGTTTTTAATATTGTTAATATAATACTTTGAGAATGATATATATTGTTTAATTGACATGAATCATTAATCAACATCCTAATACAAAACACTAATTCATATATCATTGTATGAAATTATGCAGATGGAGAAGAATGAAATCATGAATATAATTTTGATGTTGCTACAGAAGAACATCAATGTTTTTCATTTGAAGATTTTAAAGATAGTGGAATCACACAATCAAGAGATGTTTTGCCTCATCCAATGGGTCGTGCATTTCTTGACACATCACAGTCGCTAAAAAAACTCTCAAATGATGTTTTCCCACAAATAAAATCATCATCAAATTCAATAAGAAATGAAGGAGTTGTGAAGTATTTCCTACCAATACGATTGATTGATCAGCTTAGGAGGCAAATAAAATTCAATGAAGAAGTAAATGTACGCGATGAACAAACAATATTGGTATGTGCGGAGGCAATTGACCGACGAAAGAAAAAAATATTAGAGTATCAAGAGAGGATTATCGATATTCAAAAACAAATTTATAATTACAAATGTTTGTAATTTCATTTGTATGCATTAATATTTGTTAATGTGTTTTTGAACACTCAATATTGGTATACAAGGCTTATAAATTTGATTGTTACAAACAAATGATAATTACAACATGTATTAAAACATCCATTCTTTAAAAATTTTCTAAAAAAATATAATAAATCTATCTGATTGCATTTTCCAACTAACTTAAACCATTTTTAGGTAATGATTAACATACTTTAAACTAAATCACAATAACTTCGTTTAGGTTTCTTATACAGATTTACCTGTTTTATTGAAATTTTTTTTATGGTTTACATAATTATTGCGATTATAATTTTATTTGTAGAGAATAATCATGTTATCAAATATAAGATATGCGTTATAAAATTATAAAAAATATATGGTTATCTTTGTTGAGCTTTGTTCTATACTTATATTATGTTAAATAATCTATATATACTCGCCGAACAAAAATCGTTCGTAACCCTAATTCACAAATCTCTACATCGCATATACAAACTACCATGAAAACACGAAAGACTTATATTAGTGAGTTAACAATGGACCTAAATCCATGCACTATTAAAGTTAAAGTGTTAAGAGCTTGGTGTTACAGGGAAGCAAACATGCAAACAACTCATAGACACTTTGAGATGATTGTCGTAGATGAAAAGGTTTTTAATTTTTTTTCATTAATTTTTTTCCCTTTTAAGATACGTATTTTAATCAAACTGTCTATTATATTATTCTGTTTTTTCAGGGTGACAAGATTCACGTTATCGTAAATAATGGTCGATTAACGTTTCTTGAAAAGTATTTCAAAGAGGATATGGTGGTTCTTTTAAGAAATTTTAGTGTTATTCCTAATAACACAAGTTACAAATACACAAAACATCCATACAAGATAAGCTATGATGGAGTTGCAACTGCATGTCGATCAAATACGTTTGATGCCGATGTGAATCAAATTGGATTTGAATTCACTAAGTTCTGTGATATAATATCATTGAATCTAAATACAGAAATCCCTGTTGGTATGTTTTCAGCATATACGAATTTAAATAATGCCTATATTTTAATTTGCAGATTGTCGTAAATCCTTTAATATTAACGTTGTATGTGTTTTAGATATTGAAGGAGAGGTTTTTAGTTGGGGACGTGAACTTAAAGACTATGAAGTTTATGGATGTAAAACGAAGATGTTACCCCTAAAACTTAAGGACACATTGTAATTATACAATATAGTATTTTCCTTTTCATACATAACTCTATAAGCATGCCTTATAAATTCACTATGTTAAAATTTAGCATTAACAAACTACATTTATCTATTATTTTTTAGGGGCATCAAACTTACATGCTTAGTAATTGGTATAATGGCTGGAGATTTGCTTGATTACATGAAATCTACTAAGAATTGTAATAAGTTCTCGATGAATATATGCAATGTTAGAGTTTATGATGATGGGAGAGGTATATATGTATGTTCCATATTAATTATTTTTTAATGTGAACCAATTATTTTGTTAAAGGATTTAATTGATTAATTAACATACATGCTTTGTAGGTCTGCCTATGATATATATTAACCATCAGATTAGGAGCACGTTTGAGATATTCGATTGAAGAAGCATAGCTTATAATTGTAAATGTAGCTGGGATCGGGAGTACGTTTGAAATATTCGATTGAAGAAGCGGAACAACTAATAACAAATAAAAACTTAATAATTATTATGTCTTTTGTTTTATGTTATTTGCAAAACTATGAATTGTATGTTTACACATGAAAAAATTATATCCTATTTGATTGTTTTTAAATTGGAATTTCAATGTTATGATTCAGGTTTATCTATAAAGTGACCATAAATGTGAATGGTGTTTTTAGAATTTGGTTACATGTATCCTAAATTAAAATTCCATTTGATTTTATACCTATAGTTAACCATATTCATTCAATGAATTCTACAAATATACTATGTATTTTATTTTAAATCATAATAAGGGTTAAAAAACATCAAAATAAATAAAGCAAAAAAATGTATAAAAAATAAATATCAGGTGGATGTTTTGGAAAATCGTAATCCTCATATAACTTTAACATATATTTATTAACGTTGAATATATATTAATATTTTTAATAAAGATGCGTATATCGTAAATAAAAATTCAAATAAGTTTAAGAACCTTATGCACTTTTTATGATTAAATAGATGTCAAAGTTACTTCATTCCAACTTCCCATACACAGTATTAAAACTTTTATTGTTCCTTGCATAAATATTCCGTCTTTCTCGAAAACCACAAATGGCTAACAACAACGAAATTGCTTAGGTCCATGAAAACATTGGTACAGTAACAACCATTTACTTTATTAAAATTTTAACCCACGCAAATTATGACAATGTTTAATGAATATAATGAAATGATGAGAAAGGAAGAAATTAAAAAGCTTATTAGTTTATAAATTTAATTAAGACTTTGGAAACAATAAAAAGCGAAAAGTCGTGAATTTAACCTTCTTAAGCTAATTTGATGTTGAACAATTTCAATAAACAACAATTCGGTTGACTCATAATCGTTTTAAATTTTTAAAAGATTTGAAGATATATAAATTTGGTCATATGTTCTATTATATAGTATGGATATATATGGTATACCGAATTTTGTTACAATTTTAAAAAATATTCATTATAAATTATAATTAGACATCTACAACTCTTTTATAATTTCTTTTAACAAAAAATCTTCCAAATGGGTCGTGAGTTTTGCACAACATTAAAATCGTCAAACAAACACCAACGATGTGATTCTCCACCCAAAAAAACCTCATCAGAACCGAAAAAAAGGTATTTTCTACCTATAATATATATTGATCAGCTTAGTCGATCAATAAAATTAATGGAAAAAGAAATTGTGAGCAACGAAAAACAAATTTTGGAATGCAAATAGGCAATTGATCAGCGGAAGAGAAAAGTATTAGAGTATCAGGAGAGAATAAACGATGTTAACAAGAAAATTGATGGTCATGATTGATTGTAGTTTTTATCATGCACATTAGAATTTGTTAATGTTTTGGTTACATCCGTTAGATTGTCTATTATGTTTGAAACAATTTTTGATTTATTGCTTTGCACCCAATTTATTGCTTTGCACCCAACTTATGTGTTAAATAGTTGCATCGTAGATGAAAAGGTTTTTAATTTTTTTTCATTAATTTTTTCCCTTTTAAGATACGTATTTTAATCAAACAAACGCCAACGATGTGATTCTCCACCCAAAAAAATCTTATCAGAACCGAAAAAAATGTATATAATATATATTGATCAACTTAGTCGATCAATAAAATTAATGGAAAAAGAAATTGTGAGCAACGAAAAACAAATTTTGGAATGCAAAGAGGCAATTGATCAGCGGAAGAGAAAAGTATTAGAGTATCAGGAGAGAATAAACGATGTTAAAAAGAAAATTGATGGTCATGATTGATTGTAGTTTTTATCATGCACATTAGAATTTGTTAATGTTTTGGTTACATCCGTGAGATTGTCTATTATGTTTGAAACTATTTTTGATTTATTGCTTTGCACCCAATTTATTGCTTTGCACCCAACTTATGTGTTAAATAGTTGCATCTTTTTATTTTTTTAGTTGCTTGATATGTAAAATATTACATCTATTTAATTAAATGCTTAACACATATGATAAACAACAATTATAAAATAAATAATAAACATGATATAATTTAAAAAAGCATGAAGCAATTCAACTTTCCAATTCAATCCAAATGTTTGTAATTAACAAACTTTTTTAAAAAATAAAGAATATATACATATGAAAGAGTTTGTACACGTTAACTACATTTTTGGAAACGTTGCCCCTTTTAATATCGTGCAAATATAAACCCCTATAAATGCTAACCATTCAAAAACGAATTATATCACAAACTCATTATACATTTTAGATTACTATCAAAATCATATGGCATCATCATCTTCAAGTTCTGTTTCTAAAACAACAAAACAATCAATGGATACTTTTCCCCCCTCTATGCCTGAAAAATACAAGCTTTTTGATATAACACATAATATTTGGGAAAATGTTATAATGGAAAATATGAAACTGAGAAACTCTTGGTGGAGTCTTACAACAAGCGTATGAAGTTGCTGGAAGAGATGAACAAGAAAGACCAACAAGTCATACTGGAATATCACCAAAGAATTGAAAACCGAAGTAAAAAAATCGAAGAAATCAAAGGAAAAATTGTTGATGTTTATGAAAGCATTGAGAATTATTTAATATTACTTTTAAACAAATTGGTAATTAACATACTGAATTGCATGGTAGTCAATGTCGACAAAATCAAGATTACAATATGGTAATTAAATAATGTATGAAGCTACAATATTTGATTCATGAATATATGTACCAAAGATTTCTTATATTAATAGTAATTTAGCTACTTTCAGTAGCACTTAATTAATCTCTTTATACGATTTTGTGCTATTGCATTCTATGTACCATTTTAAAAGTTTACGATATGATGTTGTTCTAATACACTCGGGGACCAAATGGCTGTTTGAGATATCTTATTAAACTACTTAAAGGGTTATTTTATATGTGATTAACAAACAATTCGTTGCATCAAATGGTTTTATGTCAAAAATGAACGTGTGAGCTAAGTAAAGGAACAATAACTCCTGTTAATACAAATATCGCCTAAAAACGTTATTTATATTTTAACGATCTTTGCTATGTTTTGTTAATAACAAAGTGCAAACTTTAGATTGTAATAAAACATCACTTTAGTTTTTAAGTCTTATATAACTAGACTTTACATTTCTATTTAAACATAAACAAGGTTTTATTTCTTTAAATGGAAACATCATGTCATGCATTCATGAATAGGTTATGTGTTNATACATACCTGCTAAACAAACTGCATGTCATTGTCCATAGCTAAATACACATAAAACTACCAAATGTTCATTCCATTATAAGAATCACATGACCATTTCTTGACAATACTCCAACATCAATAGTGAACATGACTGTTTCATTTTCAGCAAATCCAACCTCATTCATGATTTGCTTCCATTTTCCAAGCATAACAACATGATCATCAAACTCTTTGATTCTTGATTTATCAATGTATTTTCTCAATACCACCTCCTTCTCAAAAGACGAATGCAGATGACGCAGTCTTCCCTTAGTTGGCTCATCAGAATCAATGTAATTGTATTGCTTATGTCTTCTAACAAACTCTGCTGGTATTGTCTGTCTAAATGTGTTGAACACACATTTAAAATTTAAACCGAAACAAAATATATAGATGCTATTGTATCAATACAGTATGAACTTACAAGATAAACCTTTTTGGTAGTGCTGCCAACCTTCTTAGCAAAACTATGCCCATCACCAATCATGTTGCTTGACGTGCAAATCTTTTTGTTGCTTGAAGCAGCGCATTTCTTAAAAATACGACAATATCAAAAACCTATACAAGTTTGCTGAATAGTTTCACTATAAAATAGTTGAAATAAATTTTACTACCTTATTCAACTTTTTACANTATAAATATCATCCTAACATGTTTCTAGTTTGTTGATCGTAGCTGTCTAAGCAAGCAAGCTTGTAAACCACGGATCGTTGTCCCAACGAGGGTTGAAATTGATCTTGTCACTCGAGTCGTGAGTTATGTGAGATGAATAGGTTTAAAAGATGAGATTTGGTTTTTGTTTATACTACGAAGACTTGTTTAAAACTTAAATGAAATAAAATACGAGTTTAAAAGAAATAAGTTGAATAAGAAAAGAAAACATAAGTCTAAATTAAACGAAAGAGAAATAAAGTTAAATCTACAAAATATAAAAGAAAGTAAAAAGTAAAATGTTTTTGGTGTTTTGTTTTTAATTAACGAAAGGAAAAATTAAACTGAAGAAATGATAAAAGATAAAACGTAATAATACTTAAACTAATGTGAAAATAAAGTTAACTAAGTTAAAATAAAACTAAAAAGGTTTTAAAGAAATTTCGACGGAGTGTCGTTTAGAACTAAGTAGAATAAAACCTCACTCGTTAAGACGATGAGGTAAATAAAAGCCAAGCCCGGCTTGATAAACAATTAGACTCGACACAAAAGAACTAGAAAGAAATAATAAGACTTGACACCCAATTAAGACTCGTACTCACTAAATACAAGCACCAAACTCGAAAAATCTAAACAACCTTACTCGCTAACTAAATAAAAAAAAACATACTCGCAAAGTTTTGAAAATGAAACTCGCTAAGGACAAGAAATCATACTCGCTAAAATTGACTTGTGATACTCGCTATCTTTCAAACAATACTCGCTAGACCCTTAAAATTATCCTTACTCGCTAACTTGAAAATGAAACTCGCTAGATCTTAATACATACTCGCTAGAAACCTCCCCTGCTCGCTAGGAAAAATCATACTCGCGAGCTATCAAGTGATACTCGCTAGGATAGGCAGCAAACTCGCTGGACAACCTTGATACTCGCTAGGAAATAAAGCAAAACACCCCAACTCGCTAAACCCTAAAAATCTTACTCGCTAGACACAAAAATAGATGCTGGAACATTTTTTAACTTGAAACCAATGATTAAACTAAATAGAAACCAATGAAAACTTTATTGAAAATGATTTTTAAGAACCTAAATAAGCTTTAAATAAGCTAGCCTGACCAAAATAAGCCCTAAGCCATTTTTATTAAACCATACGATTTGAAAACATGCAAAGGTGGTGGAAGTTATAAAAGCTTTTATTAAATTAAGATGACAACTAAATAAGCTCAATAAGATTGAAAGATGTAAAAGAAATATTAAGATGAAGAGACAAAATAAGCTAGGAAAAGATTTAAGACATGAAAATAAAAATCTTGCATAAAAAGAAACTTACACTCATACATGAAAATAAACTAAGACTCACTAAAAACTAACTAGACACAAAAATAAGACAACCATTTTTGAGGCTAGGGGGTGGTATTTAAGGGAGCAAGGAAGCTTCCCTTCTTTACATCGTGTACACTTAGCCCCCTAGTCTTTTACATTTCATGAAAACTAAGCGTAAACTTCAAATACAAAGCTTCTAAACTTTCTAAAAATGAAACTTAAGTCCTTGTAATCTTGAGGTAATGTGTTGACGAGCTTTCTAAAGGTCTTCAAAGCTTTAAAAGTGATCACTTGCTCGAATTTGTGAAGCTTATCTTGATAATTAACTTTGAGCTTCGATTAAGCGTCTCTTTTATTTTCTTGAGCCTTTAAGGAATGAATTCGTCGTCACGGGCTTTTCTTAAGTAAGTTTCATCTTTGGCTTCACTTTAGACTCTTTTCCACATCTCGTGCTCGTTTTAGGCTTTTTGGTTGATTTCTATGTTGTTTTTGCAATATCCTTACCTGCACAGTCACAAACACAAAAACACGATATCTTTGGCGTTTAACGTTAGTTTTTGGTCTTAAAGAGCCTGAAAATGGTGAATAAAAGGTATGTGAATAAGCACATACCATTTGTCTTGTCACATCATGCTCATAACTAGCTTTTGTCATTATGCAATTAAGGTAAGATTGTGTGTTTGACTCATCATAAGCTTCATGTATGTTTGGCTAGCACTTAGGTTTGATGTGACATTGTTTAGTATAGAAGTAAAGTGTCTTGCATGCTTTGAATGTGTTGTGTCACATCATGTGTGTAATAAGTTCATGCATCATCAATAGTTAGATTGTGTGTTTGACTATCTTTGGTACTTACACATCTTTAGAAGCATTCATCATTGAGTCA
>LBNU01023615.1:51767-68935 GCA_014162995.1 Artemisia annua
AACCCCAAAGGAGATTCAAGCTTCCGCCACTATCTACCACAAGAACCACAACAACAAAGTGAGCCTTCCCAACACCTTGATTCCCTATTCTCTTTATACATGAAAATAGAAGCTTCCTTATGGGACACATCTCCAACCATCAAGGAAAAACTCAAAACCCATTTAAGCCACCTTCGTGCATTGAAAAACATGGTTGAGTCACAAATTGATCATCTCATGATTTTTCAAACATCCTTTGAAGAGAGCAAAAACACACCCCAAACATCCCAATTTGCTCCTTCAAGCTCACACAATCCGCCACCAACAAATCAAACACCTCTTCCATCACACTTTCCCCGCCATGGTTGCGGAAGTTGTGAAAGAACTGCTCGCATTAGCGAAAGATGTCGTGACGACATTCATGAGCTAACCAACGAAATGAGGTTTATCCTAAACCACATTTTGGAGCATCTTGAGTCTTTGTCTCACCAACTTAGAGTCTAAACTCTCAAACATCAATATGATGTTATCCAAGGTGTCACCAAAACCCAACCAACAAACCACATCCTCATCCAAAACCTAAAACCCAAAACACATCTTTTTATCCAAACAACCCCATTGTTGTGTTTGGAAAATGTTTCTCATTAAGGAAAGTGATGATTTCCTTTTCAAAGATGTAGGATTTTATATTCCAAGTTTATTTTGTCTTTTGTCTTTAGAAGTAGGATGTGTGTTTAATCATTTCTTGGGTTTTTACAACTCACCTTTATATGAAATGAAATTTTATCCTACTTTGATACATGCTTTGTTTGATTAACCATTTAAAGTATTGTGGTTGCACTATATTTTGTTATGGTAACATACATACTTTGTATCAACTAACCTTTATTTTGTAGGATACCTCACCCTTGCATCATATACGTTGGTACCCTAGCAACGGGGAGTATTGATCAAGGGGGAGTAAATCATACACTAACCTTTTTCTTTTTGTAGCATTCTTAACCTTGAATCATATACGTTGGTACCCTAGCAACGGGGAGTATTGATCAAGGGGGAGCATGAGTGATTGCCTAATCTCACCTCATGACTTGCTATAATTTTTTTTTTGTCTTTTGCGGAAACTAACCACTTCTTTGTAGGTTCAAAATCCACGTCCCTTTGCTTGGCACTCCATTTAGGGGAGTATTGTCCAAGGGGGAGCTCGTGCATCATTCCGCTTCACTTCTCTTCTTTTTGTTTCGACAAAAAGGGGGAGAAAATTATATAAACTTGTTTATATTATTTGCTTATGTGCTAACTTGCATATGCATGTTACATCTTTTGCATCAAAACAAGTTTTTATAACAACTTTATAAGACTTAACACTAAAGCTTATGTTTTACTTACAAATAAAGTTTTAGTTTTGTCATCAACAAAAAGGGGGAGATTGTTAATACAAATATCGCCTAAAAACGTTATTTATATTTTAACGATCTTTGCTATGTTTTGTTAATAACAAAGTGCAAACTTTAGATTGTAATAAAACATCACTTTAGTTTTTAAGTCTTATATAACTAGACTTTACATTTCTATTTAAACATAAACAAGGTTTTATTTCTTTAAATGGAAACATCATGTCATGCATTCATGAATAGGTTATGTGTTTAACTTGTCATGAAGTTCTTACACATTTTGGAAGTATTCCAAATGTGATCCAATGCATGTGGTCTAGTAATAAGTTGATGTGACTTATCTCTTTAATTAGAATTGTCACATCAAGCTTTCATGTGTGTCTAACTTGCCATGATACTTGCTTACACATTTTGGAAGTATTACATGTTAGCATTTACTTGATATGACATTGCTTGGCTTGCTACATAAATGTCATCCTAACATGTTCTAAGTTAGTCATGTCACATCATGTTCATAACTAGTCTTTGTCATTATGCAATTAAGGTAAGATTGTGTGTTTGACTCATCATAAGCTTCATGTATGTTTGGCTAGCACTTAGGTTTGATGTGACATTGTTTAGTATAGAAGTAAAGTGTCTTGCATGCTTTGAATGTGTTGTGTCACATCATGTGTGTAATAAGTTCATGCATCATCAATAGTTAGATTGTGTGTTTGACTATCTTTGGTACTTACACATCTTTAGAAGCATTCATCATTGAGTCAATGCATGATAAATATTGATGTGACATTACTTGTTTAAAGGGATTTTACTTTGTGTGCAAGCTTGGACTTAACAGTCCTGGCGGAACCCTGGAGTAACACGGACGGAACCCTTGTGAGGGTTCCGCCGGGTCCGCCAGAACTGACATCTTGTTGAGTATAAATACAAGACAACTTGCAAGAAATCCCTCATCACTTTAGGCCATATTATTCACATATACTCTCTTCTAACTCAGTAACATTTGACTTGTGTGATTCTCTTATGTAGCAAAGGAGTTCACAAGGTCATTCAAGAAGTTACAAGTTTCAACACAAAGTTGCAAGACTTGTTAGCTTGGTCATGTATAAGCTTAGGTAGTTTATACTTCATGTGTATTGTGTATCAAGTGATCGGTTAGTATTTTAGGCCTCAAAATACATAGTGTGTCGGGAGTTGTTGTACCCTTGTAAAAGAACTATCGGGAGTGGTTGTACCCTTGGTAAAGAACTCGACATCTAGCCTTGTGTCGGAAAAAGGAATTAGGCGACGTTAGGTTGGTTCTACCTCGAACTAGAACTCGGTATCTAGCTTTGTACCGGATAAAGTGTAAGCGACGAATGTAAAGGTTTCTCCACCGAGAAGGAGTTTGTTGATAGTGCTTGAAACTCTCGAGTTGGATACTCGGGGCGTGGACGTAGGGCAAGGACAAGTGAGGTCCTTGTAGCCGAACCACGATAAACAATCGTGTTGTGGTTTGATCGTTCTATCTCTTTACTTGCATGTTTTACATATTGTGTTTAGTTTACATATTGTCTTTGAGTAGGTCAAAGTGTTTGAATTCACATCTTAAAGTAAAACGTCAAGTATATCTTTGATTAAAACGGATAGTTTTCAAAAGATAATTAACGTAAAAAGCGGTAAACTATTCAACCCCCCTTCTAGTTTTCCACAACTCCTATACACTTCTCGAGCCTTGAGATAGATTCTGATAAACTAAAAAGTAAAAAATTACATTTTTTTTAATTCTGGAGTTTCATCATTAGTGTTACAATTTTTATATATGTTTTTGTATTTAAAAACATAAATCACATTGAATCACATTAACATTGCAAAACATGCTTTCATTATAGACAAACCATGGTTTTACTTCATACTGACCATCCAAAAAGCTACCATGCAACATACGTTATAATTACATACCATACTTACTATCTACTACATCAAGCTAACAAATCCAAAATACACGGTTATACATACCTGCTAAACAAACTGTATGTCATTGTCCATAGCTAAATACACATAAAACTACCAAATGTTCATTCCATTGTAAGAATCACACGACCATTTCTTGACAATACTCCAACATCAATAGTGAACCTGACTGTTTCGTTTTCAGCAAATCCAACCTCATTCATGATTTGCTTCCATTTTCCAAGCATAACAACATGACCATCAAACTCTTTGATTCTTGATTTATCAATGTATTTTCTCAATACCACCTCCTTCTAAAAAGACGAATGAAGATGACGCAGTCTTCCCTTAGTTGGCTCATCAGAATCAATGTAATTGTATAGCTTATGTCTTCTAACAAACTCTGCTGGTATTGTCTGTCAAAATGTGTGCACACATTTAAAATTTAAACCGAAACAAAATATATTGGTGCTATTGTATCAATACAGTATGCACTTACAAGATAACCCTTTTTGGTAGTGCTGCCAACCTTCTTAGCAAAACTATGCCCATCACCAATCATGTTGCTTGACGTGCAAATCTTTTTGTTGCTTGAAGCAGCGCATTTCTAAAAAATACGACAATATCAAAAACCTATACAAATTTGCTAAATAGTTTCACTATAAAACAGTTGAAATAAATTTTACTACCTTATTCAACTTTTTACAAACCGGAGTGTCCTTTCTTTTCTTGGCAGATAAAGCATGGTTATCAGGTTCAGCATTCATATCGGATGGAAAAACATCATCTTCTTCAGCCTTTATAACCTTTTCTGCAACCGGCCCCTGTGAGACAGTCTCATAAAGGTATATTCCTTATCAGAATTCATAACAAAAACTTAATATGTACAAAAACTTAATATGTACAGAAAAAAAAATATAACTGTACTAACCAACGCAAACGGAGGACATTTCAAACGAAAATCAGATGAGATCAATGAGAAAGGTCGAGCTTTTTTCCAAAATTCAGATTCTAATAAACATTTGTATGTCAGCGACAATAGAAACAACTACATAGTCAAATAATAATTATAAATATCAAAAAAAAAAACATACTAACGTACGTCGAAATTCAGGGTCCTGACAAAAACCATCAGCATCATGTATTGTTAGGACAAAATGATGCCCAACAATGAAGTAGACAACAAACGCTTGACTTCCATCAATCAAATGTTTGTGACAGAATCTCTCCCACTCAGACCCACAGAAACCAGTTGGTTTGTTCATATCAAAATCTATGTAAACCCTCATCCACCCATCACAAGTTCTGACACAATATAAAGTCTGTTTTTTAAAAGCATATTCTTCAAGGAAACTTTCTGGCAACGGCTACAAATGAATAATACAAACTGATGTAAGTAGGTTAAATATAAATCATCAACTAAGTTTGTTTGCTATCAGACTTAAAAGACATGGAATTTAAATTATACATGTCTTAAAAAAACTCATCATTGATGTCTGTGCAACACATCTGGTCAGTGTAATTCCATCCGCTATCATTCTAGATCCATTAACACAGTTACCATGCTCATCAAAATGGCTGACAAGAATGTATTGAGCATTCCTAATGTCAAATAAAACAACCCAACCCTCCTTAAGCCCAGTAACTTCTACACTCTTTTTCCATTCCTTTCCATATATGAGACCAAATTCACCATCAATGACCTGAATCTTAAACTCATACACCGTATTAACCACCTTTGCGTACAACCATTCACAGTCTTTACGTTCGGTGAGTTTAAACAATTTTAGTGGAACTTTCAAACCACTTTCACTGCCATTTTCAAACTTAACTAAAAAGGCCATCTGTAAGGTTTTACACATTTAAAGTTACATAACAGCAGTGCCATTTAAGGGCATAATTTGTTGAAAGAAACAACATTCTATTGTAAACCAAAGACAGAACACAATCTTCATCAATGTCGCAATTTTTAAACTAATACACCTTATTCACCACATTTTCAACTTAAATACGGTAATCGTTGTTCAAAAGTAACATAAATAATGGATTGCATTACAGTTTACAACCAATAAAATCTTTTCACAATCTATAACACATATTACTGGGACTGGGAAAGTAATAGAAGTAGCCATAATCTAAAACCATTCACATAAACAATTTAGGGCTTTCAAAATTGGGAACCATAAAAGCATGCAATGACAATTACTTATTGGGGGTTTTAAAATTAAGCAACGATAACTACATGCAGTATCAAAAATAACAGTATCTATCCAAATAAAGATAATCAAGAACTAAAAACACGATCGTAAACTTACACACGCGTGTTAAAAAACCTAAAAAACCATATTCAGGTTCTATATTATCTTACTAACAGTAACCCTAAATCAATATTAAAAAACAAACTCACATTCTATATTAGCAGAAGATGCGTCGCTTATAGAGAATGGTTGGAACGGATTTTATTGATCCAAGAGGATTTACTTAGTTTAATGGGGATTAGGTGTAAGTAATATAAAATAATATAAAAAACAATTAAAAACTAAACAATATAATATGAATACAAGTAAATAAAGATTTAAAATGTATTAGACAAATTACTTGAAAGTAAATGTTATTGGTTGCAATAAGAAAAATTTAATACAAAGATAAATTATAGTTTTTCAAAAAAAAATTAATCATCCAAAAAAAATCCTAAATCAATCATGTATTCGTCGTCAATATCATGTCCAGAAGCCTTCATCTGCTCAACTAATGCTGATGCCTTTGCCAATTTTGATATTAGCTTTTTCATGTCACGAACACTGATTAACCGACTTCCAAAATAGTTCTTAATCCAATCAACGAGCGATCCACTTTCAGTTACATCTGTAAATTATATAAACACAAAGAAATAATCATTGTTTGACAAAATACTTCAAACAATAATATTGGATTAACAGATGTAAAAAAAAAATATCATCGTTGTTTATTGGTTCAGTGTCGTTTTTTTGATTGGCAATTTCCTTCGATGAAGAATTATCGTTCATGTTTGATACTTTTGTAGACTGACGGCTTAAAAAAAATTAGGGATTCAAGAATACAATTTGGTTTTCTTTTTATAATGTAGGTAAAAATATAAAGCAAATCTAAATTTACAAATCGTCTTTTTAAAAAAGGAAATTATATGAAGATTTATATGTAATATATTTGACTTTATATACATTAAATGCTAACACAAAATACTAATCTATCTTTATTTAGGAATATATCGTATATATTCATCTTATATATAAAAATAAAAAAATAAATGTAATTTATCCATTATATATATTTGGATTATAATTAGAATCAAAAAATTAAAAAAAAATCACATTATATAAAAATATAAACGTAATTTATCCATTATTAATATTACAATAAAAAAATCACAATTTACACAACAGTAATACCATCATTCTTTCGCTATAGTAAAATAAGTCTGCCCGCCCATTGGGCGTACAATTTAACTTTTTGAGTCAAACCTAAATCAACAGACGGCTTAGTCCGACCATGCTTGCTTACTTGCTTTTTTCTTTTCTTCAACCGTACATCATTCATGCCACAGTTTAAAACCTCATTGCTACTCTTCTTCAAACGCAAATCACAAAACTATTTTACCGTCTTTTTGTTGATATACTTAAAAAAAAGGGATAAATAGGAGTAATGCATGAAGACCACCGGGCTACAAAACATATTAAACATACAAAAAACATAATAAAAAATAAATAAATAAAAAACTTATCCCAAGAATTACAAATGTAAATACAACTAAAATCAAATGATTAGTGCGAATCACAAAGCATGCCCGCCCATTGGGCGGGCCATGACCACTAGTGTGTGTGTGTATATATATATATATATATATATATACATATATATATATATATATATATATACATATATATATATATATATATATATATACATATATATATATATATATATATATATATATATATATATATATATATATATATATATATATATATATATATATATATATATATATATATATATATATATATATATATATATATATATATATATATATATATATATATATATATATATATATATATATATATATATATATATATATATATATATATATATATATATATATATAAACCGAAAATCTTAAATTATAAAAAGTCGTTAGTTTAGAGGATGAACGCTGCAACGGTCGTTAGCCAAAAAGGCTAATATGCAAAAGATGGATAAACACTAACCCAGTTAGTGCCGGAGGGGACTGAAACGATCCCAAACAGTGCAAAATACGACGGTTTTTCGCACTTTCGAAACCACACGAACGAAACGTGCAATTTGGCCAAACCACAAGGATGATTTTTGCAATTTACTCTAACTTAAATCATTTTTAATTAATTTATAACATTTTAAAAAAATTATAATTAGTTTAAATTATTTTTAAAAGCCTAAACTTTTAGTGACGACGTTTTTAACAACAACATGTCGTCACTAAATGTTTAGCGTCAAATTTACCACCAAACACCTCTTTTATTTATTTATTTTTACAAATAGCTAAAGGTTTGGCAGCAAACTTCCTTCCAAACACCAAATGTGTTTTTGACTTTGACTAAAATTTCCGTCAAAAAAGTTATAGTGACAACACTCTTGTCGCTAAAAATAAAAGTCAAAGTCAAAAATGAGCTAAGAAATTCTGTCATGTAGAGTTTCTTTAGAGACAACATAGTTGACACTACGATCAAAATGTTGACACTCTATTTTGTTGTGTAGTGATTCTTTTGCGACAACATGTTGTCGCAAAAGAAAAAGTCTTGTTGCAAAAAAGTTTGGCCAAAGATGGAACTCAAAATGCCACTTTTTTGTCGTTCAGCGTTGTAAATTGTCGCTAAAACAATCATCGCAAGATGTCCAAAATGGTGTAGTTTTTAAAGTGGACTCATAATTAATACGTTCTCAAGCTGGCATCGGGAAAATACATGTTGGTGCTCATTTGGTCTAAAATTTGTTCATCGAATGTCAAATGTTACTTTTAAGTATTAGATCTTCACGTCAGGGTTCGGGAAGGTATAAAAAGGTATATAATATGGAGTTTTCATATTCATAGCCTCATTATGATTTTTCTTAGTAAAACTTAAAAATGAGTTGTCATTATGTGTAGTTAGTTTACATGCTACAATATTTTTAACCAGTAGTATTTCAAATTAAATAATTTCTAAAAAACTACATTAATATCTATAAATTCATAAAGACTATTATACCCTCTTACTCAACACCCATTTCACATTCTTTCCACTTTGACGTCGTATTGTTCTCGGCTCAAAAGAACTGGGTGACAGGAATGGAGACACACTATGAGTCTATGATGAGCGGGTTTAATCGACCCACTCATATTTCAAATTGTCTTTCATTCTATTTAATGCCTACAAATGCAGACCCTTTATTGACGTTTTTGAACAGATAAACCTGGTGCTTGATTGTTGAACCATATTTGATGAGGTGAATATCCGGAATTGATTTCTTAACCCAAATTAAGTTTTTCTAATTGTTAAGGTTCAGTTTGTTGAACTTTTTTCAGGAACTGTTGCTGAAATGAAGGTTCTTATAACTTTTATAAGTTCATAATCTGTGATCAGTTGAGTAATAACTGAACAATGTAAGATAATATGATTGATAGGATAATGGTGAATTGATTTCCTTGATTCCAATTACAAATATCTCGTACAATAAATAATGATCTATAGAGTATTCTAGACTCCTAGACTCGGGCTTGAGCCCGTTACAATACGGGCTAACACTCCCCCGCAGTCCGAGCGGCAAAATCGCGAAAGCTCGGACTGGAGAGTAAAAGCTAATAAACAATAAAGTAAAACTAATAAATAATGTTGAAGAAGACATTCAATAGCAAGTGGAAGCACATCTTCAAACAGCAGCAAACATAAACACGCAACAAACCGGATAAACCAAAGTATCCGAACCATATAGGATAAACCAAAATATCCTGATCAAATGGGATAAACCAATGTATCCTGACCAAATAGGATAAACCAAAGTATCCTAACCAAACGGGATAACCCAAAGTATCCCGTACAACTAAAACAAACGGGATAACCCAAAGTATCCCCGACAACTAAACAAACGGGATAACCCAAAGTAACCCCTACAACTAAAGCAAATGAAATTACACCTAAAACAACTAACATCAAAAGAAAAGATAAAACATAAAAGTTGGTTCTAAAACTTCAACCCTCAAAGAACTTTCCGAACAAACAGGGCGTGTTTTTCCCTAGAAAAACATAAAGATCCACCTCACAAATAAACATCAAAACCTGAGTGGGCCCAATGTTGCCTCCATTTTTTTTAATTGAACAATAACTTAAATCTAAAACCAAGAACTATTAAGATGAATATTATAATAATAATAATAATAATAATAATAATAATAATAATAATAATAATAATAATAATAATAATAATAATAATAATAATAATAATAATAATAATAATAATAATAATAATAATAATAATAATAATGGGGCGAGTGCTGCAACTCATATATTCAGTAAGATTAGTTTTGCTATTGCTAAAGGTGTGGGGCTCAGATAGTTTCGAAGCTCCCCACTAATTTCTTGTAATCCTATGAGTTTGTTTCTAATGAAAATGATGTTTATAATAAGAAGAACAACAACAACAACAACAACAACAACAACAACAACAACAGCAGCAGCAACAACAACAACAACAGCAACAACATCAACAACAACAACAACAACAATAATAATAATAATAATAATAATAATAATAATAATAATAATAATATGAGTCCAAATGTGAGGATAACGGATATAAGTTCAAGGGGTTCAACAAGGAGATCCGTTAGGTCCGTTGTTGTTTGCCCTAGCTTTGCACCCTTTGGTCCAGACTATTAACCAGTCTTGTGAGCTTACCCTTCAGCCTTGGTATCTTGATGACGGTACTATTGTTGGAGATACCCTTATGGTTGCCAAGGCGCTTGACATCATTAGGACGGATGGTCCGTCTCGTGGATTGTTTTTGAATGTTGATAAGACTGAAATTTTTTGGCCTGTGGAGGATCCTAGAAGTAGGGTGGATGGTGTTTTTCCTATAAATATCTCTCGCCCACTCTCTGGTGTCAAACTTCTTGGTGGTTCAGTTAGTTTGGATGTTAATTTTTGTCGGGATTTGGCTATGAAAAGGGTCTCTAAAACCATCTCTTTAATAGAAGCAATCCATAAACTCAATGATCCTCAATGTGAGCTCCTTCTTCTTCGTTATTGTGCTGGGGTTGCGAAATTATCTTATACTTTGAGGACATGTTCTCCTTTGTATTTATTGGAGGCCCAAGTTCAGTTTGATCAGACATTACGTGCCTCATTGGAAAAGATTGTTACAGCTTCGGGGCCGGGGTTCGGTGATTGGCAGTGGCGGCTAGCCACTCTTCCAATCAAGTTGGGCGGCCTTGGCATCTTTTCAGCGGGGGACATCATCCAGTATGCTTTCCTCGCCTCCCGTATGCAATCAAGCGATCTACAGGCCAAGATACTGACTAAATCTGGTATTATCTCTAATGGTTCTTCTTTTGAGCATGCTCTTGATACTTTTAACACTACTTGCAACATTGACTTGCTCTCTATCACCACTTGCGTTTCTGCCCCCCATATGATGAATACCTTGGCAAAGTGCTACTTTGGTGTCATTGAGAAAGACCTTGTTGCTATGTACTCACTTAGTCCACGACAGATGGCTATTCTCAGTTCTATTCGTGCCCCGCATGCACAGGATTTTCTTTTCACCATCCCTATTGACGGTTTGGGGCAGAAAATGAACCATCGCCAATTTCGTTCTGTGTTGTGTTACAGGCTTGCTATACCTATGTTCTCTGAAGGTAGCATATGCCCGAGTTGCAATGTACATCGTATGGACCAATGGGGAGATCATGCAGTTCACTGTTCTAGTGAAGTGGGTGTGAAGTTCAGGCACAATCTGGTGCGTGATATTCTTGTTGATATATGTTCCAAGGTTGGGATTATGGTACGTAAGGAGGCTCCTATGGGTTTTCTCTCGGAGGATGGGAAAGAGCTACGTCCTGCAGATCTATTATTAATTAATTGGCTCCAAGGTAAAGATGCGTGTTTGGATGTGACTGGTATCTCTCCTTTTGCTGGTGGGGGGGCTCCTGGGGTTGCTTTGCATAACGCCGTGGAGAAGAAAAAGAGGAAATATGAGTCCAAATGTGAGGATAACGGATATAAGTTCATACCATTTGCTTTCTCTACTTTCGGAGAATTTGATACGGAGGCCCTGGACACACTTTCACGTATTAAGTCTATTGCCATTAGCCACTCAAATAATGATAAGAGTGGTGTTTTTATTTTTCATAGAATAAGCTTTTGTATTCAGAAAGGAGTCGGAGCACAGCTGGTGTTTAGACTCCCATCCAATTTTGTATAAGCTTATTATGTATCTATGAAATAATTTTCATAAAAAAAAAAATAAATAAAAATAAAAAAAAAATAAAATAATAATAATAATAATAATAATAATAATAATAATAATAATAATAATAATAATGACATGCATGAATTCCATGTTGACTAGCCGACCCACTATGTATGTTTGGCGAAAGTAACTGTTGCTGGAACTGTAGATGGTGAATTGGTGATGGTGATGGTGATGGTGCTGGAGATGGAGATTATAAAAAGAGATTATTTTTATAAGCTACATGAAGTAACCTTTGATTTTAAGAGATTATGGAAGATTATTTTTTTTTTTTTTTATAATCTCTTATAAGTTCTGTCTGCCAAATGAAGATTATTTTTTAAATAGCTTATTTTTAGAAAAAATAAGCATAATCTCTCTATAATTTCATGTACCAAACATAGCCTGTATATTGTTTTATCACCAATCAGTAGCCACTGTTTGTTCTCATGAAAGTCCAACAACCAAAGGAATTGACAAAAAAATATAAACTTACGCTACACACAATTATCCAACCAAACTTTACCGATGCAAGATTCCTGTTGACGAATTGATTCAACAGTCGACGGTGGATGATTCGGCAACTAAAACCTACCGAACAGTAACATTTTTTTTTTGAAAATGACAGATGAATGGGGTTAAGGTTTAAAGAGAGCCCTCCAAACCTCCGGCGTGTAGCCGGCGGCGGCGGCTGTTTTAGGGTTTTAGATTAGGGAATGATTATGGCCTGATACCATGTAAGATAATATAATTGATAGGATAATGGTGAATTAATTTTCTTGATCACAATTACAAATATCTCGTACAATAAATAATGATCTACAGACCACAGAGTATTCTAGACTCCTAGACTCGAGCTTGGGCCCGTTACAATACGGGCTAACAAACATAAGTCATATTGAAGCTAAGGTAAAAGTGTAAGAACCATCTAATAGAAGATGCACACATCATAGCTCAGTCAAGAAATTCAAGTGGCCGGTCAAATCGTTTAAACAAAGGGTGTTTTGCCGGAAAGATGTGCTTCGTTGGAAAAAAATGTTGAATTGACTGAAAATAATAGATGAACAAGACACAGGAGTGTGAAATGACTAAACCACCCTTTTTAATGGGGTGAATCAAGTCGAAAGTGACAAATGTCATATTGATGACTTGACCAAGCCATATGGTTCGACGTCGACCAGGTAGAAATAACCAGAAAATTGTTGAGACTTAAGATGTCCTTCCCTGCTGTTTTATTATATACATCTATCTATTGAACTTCAATATGGATCAAGAAATACGCTCCACTATCACTTTCAGAACGCAAGAGTTTACTCGATAGTACGCCATTATCTCACTCTCTATAAAATGGCTCATACTTCAATTTAGAAAAAGAAAGAAAAAATGCTGTTAAAGTAAGCAAAAATGGCTAAACGTTAGGGCTAGACAAAACCAAGAGTCTGATCACAGTTTGATGGTCCGTTTGTCTGAATTCACCCACTGATTCCGTTAAGGCTCTGTCACATGCAATCCATATCAGATCGCCATCTGCATCTACATATTTGAGTTTAAAGCTTCCAAGATTGAGCTGAAAACTTTTTGCAACCAGCTCTTCCAACTTTACCAATCCATCAGAAATCCTGAAACCAAACTTTGCTATTTCCTCTCTGTATCTCGCCTTAATCGTTAAAATTGTCACTGTGCTTGTTGCTGCTGTATTCTCATTATACTGCTCTGTTGGTTCCTGGTGGAGTACAAACGTGGAACTATGTTTATCATGTTCGGTAAGAGTGGCAAGACCATCTTTTGTACATAATTTTTCACCAAAAACTGAAGTTGATGCTTCTTCAGATGTATGGATTTCTGTTTGACCCAACTTCCTTTGGGAATCACTCTTATCAGGACCGTTCCTATATGGCCGCCTTAATATACCACGACTCTTGCGAAAGCGCTTCACAAATCTCCTAGCCACAACTACACAAATACAGCGTACATAGCAAAGAGGAGAATCTTAGAAAGAATTAAAGCATACATATATAAACATATATGGCTGGAGATGGCAAATTGACGATCGGGTGGGTTGGGCAACAATTTAGTTGTGTTCACGTCCCCTTCAAATCTAAACTTTTTGAGAAACCTTGAGCCTAATCAAATTTTGGTGTTGATCTCATTTTGGATTAACTGTACAAAAAGACTTTTGGCGAGTAACTGTTTTGATACTGATCTGATATATCTACAAACCATCAGGATCATGCCAAAAGTTGTGCCTAAATAAATGCCTAAGCCTACGTGGCATCATGCTGATGGCTGCAGTCAGGGGACCTACTTTTTCACAAACCATCAGGATCATGCCACATATGTTTCGGCATGAGTTTAGGCACACAAATTAGGTCTCCCAATCATTTTCCATCTAGAAATCTGTCTGTGACTCAAAGTAAAAGTCGTAAATAAGACTAATTTTTTGTGAAACCGCATAAAATGTATTACTGTGAATTAACATTACAAACCTAGTGAAAATTTAGCCTAAATCCACCCATTTATATAGGTAAACGGGTCAAAATTGCCATCTACCACTTCTAGATATCATCAACAAGCTATAAACTCACCAACAAGGATATCCATAAGTTCCTTCGTCGTCTTTCTTCCATAATGTTTTTTGTTGATTTTCTTTAAACCAACTGAGCTTGCAGTTCTCTTCCTTTTTCTTATTGTTTTATTGGACTTATCATTATATTCTCTATTCGGCCACCTTATACCAAGATTCCTACAACAGCGTCTCAACGCAGATCTGCTAACTAGAAATATGCAGAGTACAAAGTATAAGATGAGAATCCAAAAATAATCACACGAATATGAACATCACATGTGAGTTATGAACTCACCATTAAGGCTAGCCGCAGCTACTCTGATCGGCTTCCCAATATGCTTCTCGAGTTCCTCCAAACTAATCGAACTCAAAGATTTCTTCCTGTTTCTTTGTGTTGTCCCTGTATTAATATCAAAATCTTTGATCCCTACATCTGCACAAGGAACAACACTTTGTCCTGTTCCTTCAGCAGCATAAAAAATAGATGGCTTGATTTGAATTTCATCCAGCTCATGTTGCCTTCTTTCATCTCTAACCTGTGCATGTACACAACTCACATAAAAGCTATGATCCTGGAATACGATTGAAGACCTCAGATTCTCTTCCTGTCATTTAGATTCGATTTAACAAGTCAATAAAATTATGGTATGAGAACGTCTAATGATTAAGTATCAGAATATGGTAGCAACCTTAAGCGCTCTCAAGACTTCGCGAACCTCAAAAGCATAATCAATGCAATTAGATGATGTTATGAGTTCAAGCACGCCTAAACAGCAGCCACTTCCGTGTTCAAATACAGGCAAATTAATATATCGATGGATATCGTAACAAGCAGCCAAATCTTGTGCATGTTGTCCGACTGGTAAGGTATGAATGCCAAAACTCCATTCTGGCAACTTCTGGCAATAAACACGACCAGGCGAACCTAAGTCTTCTCTGTGCTCCTCTTCTATAACAAACGTACGTTGCTCAGACTTCAACCTATACATGTAAAGGCCTTCATCAAAAGCACCAAGACCAAAAGGTTGGTCCAGAGTCGTTAGTGAGCAGCACTTCCGGATAATAACAGGTGACCAAAACTGAACAAGCACATGCGGCTCACGGAAACATAAACCGGAAAGTACAGCAATGATTTTATCCTTTATCATATGCGGGTCTATAGTAGCATTTAGATCAAGCATCGGCTTAAAGGAACCTGTGAATATTTATGTCACGGTAAAGAACAAGATGTTTCAGAATAGCACTGAAAGTAGATAGAAATTAGAGAGAAAAACATATCTAGAGAGAATTATGTAGAGAGATAATTTGGTTGATGGCAATGGAAATAACGATATCAAGAAATTTTGGAATACAAAGTCAACTACTCAACTTACAACTTTTTACTAAAATCTAAAGTATAGGTCAAACAGTCAAATTGTTATCAACACATCAAGCTGAAGAGCAACTTGAATCTAGTATGCAACCCGAGTTCTACAAGCTGAGAGGTATGTAGCATGCGCACTGATATCCATTACACAACGCTATATTACACATAAATTGTGAAACACTCTTAATGTGATCTGTCCATATGAGACAATATATAAGGAAGCGTGTTGTGGATGACGTGGATCAAAGAGTCCAGGTGATCAGGTCATATAAACTGAAATGTAAGATAAGATTGTCCATATCTAACAGCCAGATGTCACATCCACAATAATATGCTAGGGTGCAAAAAGTCAGGAGAATGGCAAGAGATAAAAGGAATAGTTGTTTCGTGAAAGATGGCATGGCGACCGGTGTTAACTCGTGTGGTGACAGGATCGTACAAAGATAACCTTTGTAAATTAGTGCATAAACAAGAAAGATGCAAGCATATGATTTGGATTGAATTTTATAAAGCCAATTATCCATAGAAGAGTATAGTCAAGGCTTAAAGAGGAAATTAATTACATAAGGGTGACTTGTAAACAAGATTTTGTGAGCGGAAAAGCCATTTGGTCATTTAAGAACAAACAAAGGACACCTCAGAAAATGTAATTATTGAGATAACATTACTTAGTCCACTTCTTAGTCATGATATATATATTTGAATAGACAAGACAGACAAGATGTAGGTCTTAAAGTGCATTTTAAATTGCCAAATCTATTAATATAATTAGAGAAGAGGTCTGGAATAAACAAGTTATTGAAACTGATAATTTCATCCACAAATAACCAGATAAACAATTTGAATTAGGAAGCAATCCAAAACACACAAACACCCTTGTAAATGGTTATAACACAATAGTCGGTCGAAAACACTCCGTTATAACTGCAAATATCGTATATAAGACAGAGCAAAAAGTTTAAACTGAGATGAGCTCTTTATGGAGTGTTCGGATTAGCTTCTTTTCTTTTCTTTTTTTTGGTTTGGGTTGGGGGGATTGAGGTTTCATAAAGCTAATAAACTATAAAATTTATTTTTAGCTTATCAACTTAATTTTATGAGCTCCAATAAGTCATAAGGGTTAACCCATAAAATAAGACAATCAGAACAATGTGGTATAGCGTATATACCCAACATTTATTTATTCCTTTTTCCGATGTGAAACTGCATTTGCACTTAATATATAGTTAAAATTCCCAAATAGGAGTTCGTATTTAAATTAGAAGAGCTAGATAAAGGAAACTTCCATGTTAGAGAGCACGGTGCAGTGCTTATAACATGTTATAGGGCTTTTTTTCCCCCTATGGCATAGCCAAACGGCACCAGGGGTGGTGCCATAGTCATGTTATAGGGCACATAGCCATCCGGTTGGCGAGTGTTACGGGGTATTTTTTTT
>LBNU01023615.1:69124-89609 GCA_014162995.1 Artemisia annua
GGGTTTTTTTTTTTTTTTTTTTTGAGTAGCACATTTTTGGTGGCGTGCTATAGGAATTTTATTGAGGAGGGTGTTTGTGTTATAGTGGTGTTATAGGGTACATGCTGAGATGGCGGTGTATAACACACCTATAACACCCGACTGCACCTAGCTCTCTTAATATATATATATAGATGTAAACATATATGCTTGTGTAGTCGAAGAAGTTATGTATAAATAAACTTACTAGCACTAGCAGCTGCAGGGGAGTGTGGATGAAACTCTCGACTTCCAAAAACCCAAAGTGGGTGCAAGTGTCTTTGAACATTGTCTAGTCCTCCAAAAGTAGCAGGAGGCAAAGGTTCAGATAAGCAAGAATATCTCGATTTTAAAGCACCTAAAACTGTGGAACGACTGTCTGCACCAACTGAATCACCTCTCATCATTTCGGAGGGATTCTTTGCATCATACCACGACTTTCATTTGTTGCACGATGTGCCTGTTATTAGAAAGTAATGAAATCAAGATTTAAAGTGACACAATCTACAGTTTTTTCAAGTGTAATATAGCGGAAAAGAATTAACAAAAAGGTATGACTTTAAATAAAATGACCAAGTTCACTTTTCACTTATTAATAGACTAACAAGCAGTAACTACGAAAGAGTATTTGATCCCAATTATGTGACATACTGACATTAGAGGAACCCCTAGTTATGTCAAAGTTATTAGACTAGTGGGATGTTTCTTTTTTCCTTTCAAATCAAGTGTTCAAACTTTATTTCTTAAAAATAAGTGCTCATTGAACAAGCTTCTGCTTCGGCGTCTAAATGGGTAACCTGGTGAAGTTTTTTCAGGTTATGCGGAAGGGCGAGTTTTTGATTCAAATGTAAGCGACCTAACGGGTAATCCGTTGACTATTTCCGTCCCTTCCCTAGCCACCCTCAAATGTGCACCTACTTAGTGAGTTTTGAATGCTCGAACTCTTGTGAGGAAGTTAATTAAGTGCTTTACCGCATGATGGACATGAGCAAATATTATACCTTTTGTTAATGCTTAATGATGGATCTGAAATATATAAATGACTATTAGAGTATCCTCAGTTCCAGAAATTGTGTTGAACAAATTAATCGTTACTGTTTTAATATGAAAATCTTGAACATTCACAATTAAAAATAAAAACAATAAGAACCCATATAAAATTTGTTAAACCAATCAAATATATTCTTGTAAAACCAAAATATTCATCATCAAAAGACTCAAAACGAAACCCACCAGACACAAAATATCATTTTATAGGTAATTTCTCAAAAGAAAAGTGCCCTCTTTTAAAACCCATTGAGTGGCAGTCGCATCAGTGACGAACCAGAACCAGAGCATAAATTTTTTGAAACCGTAATATAGAAACACATTTCGATGGACCAATTGCATTTAAGATGCATTTAGAAAAAATTGATAGTTTTTCTTAAAAATTAACACTGCATCGAAAAAATCCACATGGTCCTGGGCACCCGCGGAAACCCCTGGCTCCGTCCCCGAGTGGCATCACCCAAATGCCAAACCAACGTGCTGGTTGTTTTTGTGTTTTAATTGGGTAAGGCGAGTTTCAAAAGCGGAGTTTTGTCTTGAATGAGTGGAGGGTGTTTTTGGATGTCTGAGTGAAAAGAAAATGGAAGGAAAAATGTTGAGTCGACTCACAAGATGCATTTTGGCTTGAGCAACTGCACTCATGCTCTAGAGAGCATCTAAGCAAGTGCATCAAGCTTTTATCGGGTGTTTTGGGCAAAGCCAAACGACTTATGATTGCTTTTTGAATAACTCGGTTAGGCCGAACTTGCCTCCTCCGAGTAAACAGCCACGATCCCGCATATATTCAAGTCAAAAGACTCACTTTTTCACACCTTTTCCAAACAAAAACCAAATAAAACCTTATTTATTTACCCGTTTTTATAACACCCTTTTACAAGTACAACTTTTTAAACAACCCACACTTTGCAACTTTAAGAGCTTAATTACAAGCTTATATGATTTGCTTATTTATCATAAGTTTGAATTTCTGACTTATTTCAAGACATATGAGCTCATATAAGTAGTAAGCTTATATGAACAATAAAGCTTTAAATAATCCAAAAAATTTTAACTTATGAAAAATACACAGAAAATAAATAACCTCTTAACTAAACACTCCTACTAATTAGCTGTTTGAGAAAGTTTACCCAAAGAAATGAGGATGGCAATCAGCGTAGCAGTAGAACTATGGCTTTTATAGGCACAGTAATACTTGCGTAGGGTTTGATCACTGACACGTGGAACAACATAAGTTGTCGATCATGGGGAGAAGCTTCCTCGAACGTGGTTCAGTTTATGGATAACTAATAACACTTGATCTATGGTTCAGATCACTGACACGGAGCAATGTATATTAACAAGTGGGTCGTGGATTGTCGGGCTTTGCTTATGCAGCAAGCTGTTAGTAATTTACTATTTAAGAGTAAATTGCAAAATTAGTCCTTGATGTTTGGTCAAATTGTGGGTTTAGTCTTTAATATGTTGAAAATGCATGTAACAGTTCTTTTGGAGAATTTTGGGTTGTGATTTTCGTCCCTATTCAAAGCAAAATATTAAGGGCGTGCTTGGTAGAAAGTTTTTAGGGGTGAGGAATGGGTAAAGTAATGAAAAAAAGTGCTTGGTTGACTATAATGCAATGATCCATTAACTAATAAATTGAGGGGAATGGATTCCTTTCCCTTTCCTTAGCATTACTATTGCTTTTCCCTTCTCATTACCGAGTTTGAACCAAGCACACCCTAAAATGTCTTTATCAAAATCTATAACTCTAGGCCAAAAACCGTAACCCAAAGTTCTCCACAAAAACGGTACATGCACTTTCGAAAAGAGAGACAAAACCTGCAATTTAACGAAACTACAAGGATGGTTTTTGAAATTTACTCTTTATTTGACAATGATATTTTATCTACTGTTGATCATCGCACGGTGGAACAATCTTATTGGTGATTTAGTATTTACATCACTAACCTCGTCACCACATAGCATTTCTTATGTATATGGTCGCTACATAGCAAGTGGTTACATAATTTTCACCCCAATAAAAGATAAGGCCCAGGCATGTATTGAAGAGTTGTATCTTCACTTTGCTGCTGAATTTCTAAGTTTGTAATCACTTTAGAAACATCAAAGTTTGGTCAAGTATTTTAAATTTTTAATAGATATCCCAAGCAGATAAAAAGAAAATTAATTTTAGAATATAACTAGATCTTTTCTAAGTCTCTCCGATATAGTTCTCCTATCACCGGGAAAACAGCTAACTCCTTGGATTTAAGAGCCGCATACGCTAACTCAAATCAAGATACTAACTTTTTGTAAAGAGGAGTAGATGATATCATCTTGTTTATTTTTATCTTCTCTCGGGGTGTTCCCACCGATATACATTTGGAGAATAAAGATTGAACTCAAGTTGTTTAAAAAATAGAAGTATAAAGCTTTGAACCAAAACAAAAGCAGTAATCATTGTCGAACCAAATAGCAACATTTTCACAATACGTTAACTAATACCTTAAACGATATGAATTCATGTGTTACATAAATCATATGTATGATCAATTTTGGGATATTGCTGAATCGATGTGCACCGAATTATTCATCCTTGGATTCGATTTATCAAGGCATCAGAAAAAAGATTGAAACTTAAAGTTAAATGCTCGAAAGAAGAGAACAAAAATCCATCTTTTGCCATGAAATGAAAGTCCATGAAGATAATACCAAACAATAAAATGTTACGTGACAATTTGTTTCGTCTATTGAGTTTTACCTTCTTTTTTGCCTAGCTAAAAATAGAAGTATAGTCAAGTTGTACATAATTTTAATTTTAGTTCAATAAAGATCATGTTATTATTTACTTTGATGCAAACATCATCCATTAACGTATTTCTAACAAGATGTTTACACCTCCAATATCCAGTTTGCTAATAGTTTATATCGTGGAAATTTTATAACTAGCATGCGCGTGACTAACGTAAATTTATGTATAACGTGATGTGGTTTTTACTTGCACCATTCGTCCACCCGTCCTCAATAAAAATGCACAACTTTCTGTTTTAGATACACTCCTTGTAAATAGACTAGACAAGTACTCGTGCATAACAACTTTCCGTGTGACAGGGGTGTTTGGATCTGATGTGTTGAGGTTGTCTGCATTGTTAATGTTGCATCATATATGGAACGAGCTTGGTAGCCCGCGCGTTGCTGCGGGAGCGCTGAAACCCATGACACTACAAAAATAACTTGGATTTATTCATGTAAAAAGCTTACATATAGTTGTATTTACAATGTTAGTAAAGTAAACCGACACAACTCGATATACGACCTTTAAACAAAATCACTCCTAGAAAACATGAATCAAATAAAAACCTCAAGTTTTGGCTATTAGTCTGTTGATCTTTTATACTTGCAAATCGTCACCTGATATGTTTCGGCAAGGCGGGCGGAAGAAGTGTTGTGCAAGTGAAGACCCATGGACATGTTTCGTCACTGTGCAGCTTGAGCTTGTGCACCTGTGGCAGTTTATGCCCTTTTTTTTTTAATCGTAACCTATATATACAAACTGTTGTACAACACATAACCTTTGATGTCCTCCACAGCTTGGCTTTATCTTTGTAACTCTAGTTTTAGGGAATTTGAGTAACCTCGAATCAAGGTTACTCAAATTCCCTAAAACTAACTTGTGTATTTTTAAATAAAAAGAAAACTCATGCACGATTTTGCTCGGACTGTTACTGAGTTACTATGTGTTACCTTGCTATATCTATGCCAAACTTGAGAGCTGTTATTGGCTTCAGTGCTACTCCTTACCTCTGAAAAAATAGACGAAGATCGCCCTGCAAATATCAAAATTCGATTATTTCAAACAGAAATTAAATTGCTTAGTTCTATATAAATACATATAAGCAGGTAATTCCTTAGCAATCATTCCTTCATGATTGATTTTCATGAATCATTCTCAGTCAATTCTATCTATAGTATATGTTCTAATGTTCCATGTACTTATTAAAAGTTACTAAAAAAGTACACAATCCAAATCAAATCAGAAGTTGAAATGCAATATGAAATACTTTTAAGGATTACTAAATACCATGAACATTGCTTATCAGGACTGTGTAGCTGATTATTTATGTTCACAATCTGTATTCAGTAAGCTACTCGAAACAGCTTATTTCCATAATAATGAAGCAAAAAATCAGTCCTAATAAGCAATTCCAATTTCCATAATAATGAAACAAAAAATCAGTCCTAATAAGCAATTCCAAACGACCTTAATTTTGTAGATCATTAGATTATTATTAGAATAATATGGTTTTTATGATTATTTGATTACAAAAATTTGTTTAGGGTGAATCCAAACCGACCCTATCTGTCTCGACCTTTAAAAAAATTTACCCGTTTTCACGCGTTACCCAACTCATCCATAGAACTTGTTACCTGGTTTGTGAACTCCTTTGTTTCGTCCTCGGCCTCGCCTTTGTCTAAAGTTTCATCAATGAACTTGGACTTGTGACTTAAATTACAGCATCATACGCTAATCAAAGAGGCTAATAGTTGGCCAAAATAGCAAGCTGTAGCACATAAAGAACCAAATGAAGATTGGAAGAAATGTAAAATCAAGTTAAAACATTTAAAATATATAAGTAACTTGATATATATTTGTTAAACCACTTCGGTGGTGTGTTAAGCAGGTATATACAAAAAATAACCTGATGATGTGGATCACCACTTGCAGGCCGAAGAGAAGCTGCTTGCAAGTAGGAACTTCGAGCCGTTGTGCAAGTCGAATCACATAAAGTTAAAGAGGGCAAATCACAGAATATCAAATAGGGCAAATCAGGGGGGATAAAGATCTGAACAACCGTTATGAAATTTCGAAAAGCAAACACAGAAATTCACATAATATGTTTGATAATTTAACCATCATGAAATTTTGTCTTACAATAGTACGTGTATTGATATTTAAAGTTAAAAAGGGCAAGTCATAGAACAGTTTGTTTCAAAACAAATCACACATTTTTTGCAAATCACAGAGTATCCCAGGTTATAAGAATAAGAAGTCGCAAGGCAGCTCTATTAGATAAAACTCCCCAAGCATACGTGAGAATTAACAAACAACGTAATAAGTAATCTTCCTTATGTTTGTGACTATCACAATTAGACAGTCCCGCACCGCACATTGTTGTTGCATAAGACCAAGTTTCATAGAAACCTTATTGGCACATTGTTAAAGTGATAAATGAGTGGGCTAACGTTACAGTTTCGTTGCATTTGTTTTCGTGATCACAATTTGTGTGTAAAGGGTCTAATACATTATGGTTCAGGGCTGCTACAAATATACATATATGTGAGTTCCTCTAGTGACTGTTACAATTGGTTCACACCTTTGACACTTTTTTTTTTTTTTTTGAGACATCAAGGATATTCAATTCAAGTATTTTGACATTTAATGGTTTGACAGTGATACTATATTGGTCCATTTTGTTCCTACGTGATCATTTGGTTTAAAGTATGGTGGGATATGGGTCAATGAGTGGGTATCACTTTATATGATTTTATTTAGTTCGCATGATCCTAGGTTGTGGATCATGTGTTTTGTTTTATTTCTTTTGTTGTTCACATATTGTTGTTTTCTCAAGGCTTATTTTCAAGTCACTTCACATACGAAAGTTTCAAGATCATAAAAAAGTAAAAGATATTGTCACAAAATATTAAGTAAAAAGTTATTCATGCAGCCCGCTTACTTATAAATGGGTCGAGTGGGACTCTTTGTATTTAAATGGGTTGAAGGGAGTAGAACAAAAACATGTTTGACGGGTGAAAAGGCACCGAAGTGTTTTTTTTGTAAATTCAACCTGAAGCATATCTTAAAACACAATGCCTTTAGTAAATTAAACTTGCTGCATATCTTAAAAATATGATGGTTCGTTGACCCACATTCACAATGCACAATATCTCACGTCTCTTACATTCTTATCAGCTTAATGTGTTTAGTTTTAAGTCCATTTTAAGGGTTATCAATACATATTGCAGAATCATTTGGTACGTAGTCAGATCATGATCATATCTGTTGAGATTGGTTAATTATTGTTTTCTGAGTAAAGGCATGCAGTGACTACTGGACAACACTTATAACGGCTGAACTATCATAGTTATATTATGAAATAAAAAACGCACCTCATTCATGGCAGAATGGATATTTTCCACGTGATGAGAAGCAGCTAGAATCCTACCTTCAAATCCTTCAGAAAGTAGCAATGTCTGTTGGTTGATGTGCAATGCCAATGCTTTCTGGTTGCTTGATGATCGCCTTGCCAGCAGACTTTGCTAGGGATACAAACACACAACTATCTGCCATTTTCCTGCAAATAAAGTAAAAGGTTATATCAAAGAATACGTGTCCGCTTATGTCAATATAAGCATACACAATCACAGATGGTTAAGCTATCTATCCTGGTTCCATGATTTTGTTGGAATGTACATTTACCTTGGTTTGGTTCCTTTCCAACTACTCTTACCGGGCGTATTAGCTTATTGAAAATTTGATAAGTTTGTAAGCTCAATCGTTTGGCCTTATTAACTTATGTACTTTAAAACCTTATAACCTCAAGTAGATAAGGCCATAAGCCCCGTATTATGAGGTCATAAAATTTTTCGGAGATCACAAAATGCGCCCAAAGGAACACCCCCTTTATATGTAAATAAGCACATCAGTGGGCCTCAATACCTCCTTATTTTACCTCGGAATAAGCAAATAAGCAGAAGCAATTTGGAATACACCTATCTCCAAAAATTAATACCCCATTATAAACTATAAGATTATCAGGAAACCAATCCAAAACACCCTTAAAGATTCCTAAACTATAACAATCACAAAACAAACCCAACTTTAATACAACAAAAATCCTTAAGCAAAATGACACTATAAACCATAAATTCAACATAAAGTAATTACCAAGTACAAAACAAACACTCTCCTACACACCTTAAAAAAGTCAACCCTTTATTATAAAAAACACGGTGGTAAGGGCTTGTGCAGCGGCGACACCTTTTCCGGATTCTTCAAATGCCTAATTACACAAACACATGATATCACCACATAATAAATAAACATGCAAAAAAAAAAAAAAAAAAAAAAAAAAAAAAAAAAAAAAAAAAAAAAAAAAAAAAAAAAAAAAAAAAAAAAAAAAAAAAAAAAAAAAAATTTTTTTTTTTTTTTTTTTTTTTTTTTTTTTTTTTTTTTTTTTTTTTTTTTTTTTTTTTTTTTTTTCAGCCTTCTTTGTAATCCATAAATCCCACTGAAAATTGTTGGAACCTGCAATTAAATAAAACCCATAAATAAAAGGACAAACATCTTATAAAAAAAATTAACAGACGATTTATATCTCACTGATTCCAATGAAGTAATTGCCGGTCGGCAAGATTGGGGTCACCAGAATTTGTTTTGTGTCTGTGTGTGAGTGTTTTGGCTTTTCGATTTTAACATAGAAAACAAAGAAGAGTATAGGGTACTCGGTACGTTTTTTGATTTTGATGATCAAAAGAATAATTGGTGAGCGTGTGTTTTTAGAGAGAGGAGTGTCTGTTTTTCAGAGAGGGGAATGGGGAAGAAGGTTCCAGTGTGTGCGTTTGGGGATACTATGTGTGAAGAAATATCTAGAATGGAAAAACGGAACGGGAACAGTGGATATAACGGATGAACAGTGGACACAACAGTAACTTACGGGGCTCCAACCAATGAAAACGCATTTTTGGCAAAACGGAAAAACTGACTTTTAAATATATTGGATAATTGGTTTTGGTCTCGTATTTTCTGGTGGGTCCAGCCTACTGTTGGGACAGTTGATGTTGTGTTTTTTTCTTTCTAATGGTCATATGTTCATGTAGGTGTGCTGTACCATTTGGTTGGTTTTGTCATAGTCTTTGTTTAGTTTATTTTGTTGTAGTTAAGTTTGTACTCCGTATTTGTATGGTTGTTTGCTTTGGGTCTTCTGTATGTTAGAATCTTGCTATTATAGTGGATGAAAAAAAAAAAAAAAAAAAANTAATATGTCGTTGCTATGCACAGTACTCGTCTAGCTTTTTATAAAGCTATGTACTAATTTCATTTCAAGGAATTTTACAAAATTATACTCATACATACATGTACAATTGTACAAACATACTTAGTCAACTATATCATACACACATACGAAGTACAATTATTCATCATTTACTACATCATTTGCTTGGGGCCGCGTTCTTAAGAGAGGGTCCGGTGGGTGATCCTACTGTTCTTCACCTTTTTGGAGAATTTTTTTAATTAATTATTATTATTTTTTTTTATTTATTTATTTTTTTTTTTTAGATCCAATCTCCTGGTCTTTCGTTCGCTATTCGAATGTCTGGACCAGTAGAAATGTACGAAAGGTGGTCTTGTCCTTTCCTTTACAACTAGTTTTTTCTTTCAAGAATTCAAGAAACAGGCCTTTAGATAGTACAGGTATATGCAAAACTCGGGCATATAACACTTTCAAGTGGGCTGGTCATCAACACGGGCATTACTTCTAGACACCCAAAAAGCCCAAACCCATCAACTCACCGGGTCAAAAATTCTTCACTTCTTCCCCAAGCCACATCCCATAAACACACAATAAAACTATATTTCCCCGATTCAAACAAACAAAAAAGAGTCTGAAAAATTCGATTTAAAAGAAACAAAAAATGGAGTGTGTATTTGGAATGGTGGGAAAAGGGTTTGCATTAGTGGTAGCAGATACATCTGCAGTCAACAGTATCTTGGTTCACAAGTCTAATGAAGACAAGATCATGGTTCTTGATCAACATAAGCTCATGGGTGCCAGTGGTGAAGCTGGTGATCGGTATAATATGCTTTTTACCTTTTTGTTTATCATGTGTTCAAGATTTAGTTTTGATTTGTGTAATTAGGGCTAATTCTGAATAAAAAAATAAAAAAATAAATAAATAAATGAAAAAAAAAAAAAAAAAAAATCGATGTTTTTTAAATTAAGGGTTTTGAGGGGGGTTTACTTGAAGCTTGAAATTGAAATATGTATGTTAGATGCATTGATGGATTATTTAGGATTGGTTACGAGGTTATCTGACTGCAGCTTATGCTTATATTTCATAAGCTCATTTTTTCCGGCTTATTTTGGGACTTGTATAAGCCTATAGGTCTTAAAATAAGCCGGAAAGTTTTAGGTTATGAAATATAAGACGGGATGAAATAAACTCATAAGCCCACAAGTAAGCTTAAACAAACACCGGCTAAGATTGTTTTTAGGTTATGTACGAGTAAAATAGGCGGTAGGCTTTATGGTGCTTACGAGGTTTTGGAAGGTTAAAAAGTGTGTTTTGTGTTTCCGAAACACAGTAAGTTCATTCAAAGAAGGTTAGGGAGTGCTTGTCTTAGCTTATTTGTCCAGCTTATGTGGTTATTGAACTTTTGAAAAGCTTATAAGCACAAATATTTGAGCATATGAGATTTTTAACAGTTCAGTAACCCCATAAGCTGGCAAATATGCTAAAGCAAACACCCCTTAAGTAGTTTGAAAGTTGGTTATTCTACACTGTTTATTCTAGAAAACAATACGCAAATAAGCAATTTTTTTAATAAGCAACCCCAAACACCCTCTAACTGATGTTACAAATAATTTGTTTTGCGTGTTGAAGCTACCTAGGATAGCTCTATGATGAAATAATGGAAGTTAATGTCATTAATATGCTAGAAGAATGTTATAGGAAGGGTCGGAACCGGTCATGGGGATAACCCAGTTAGGTCACGTACATCTGGTAACCTAAAGACTTGCCTTCATCAAGTAACCTAAAGAGTAAAGAGGGAAAACCTCATCCGTTTACCCGTAATGATATATGAAAAGAGCTTGGTACTGTTTTTAAAATATTCTGGTTATGGTTTTGTCGGTCTTAAGCTCCTAGTCAGATGTAAAATAGTAATAAGAGACGATTAACACTGGGTTGGTTCGTTTATATATTGATAATTGATAATGTAGATTGATCAAGTTTTCTTTTAAAAATTTCATAAAACTAGTATGAGTTTATGCTCCAGTTACTTCCCTTGCTGAATCTTAGGTTTTCCGTTTACAAATTGAATGGTTTTTAATACTGACTGTCAAGTGCTTAAGTCTATATTCTCTTATATTTGCAAGATTCATTTACTTTGATAGCTTTGTTCACATTTTCCCTGAACCGAAGGATCTCTACTTGTTTTTCACTCTATTATAACCTAGAAGATTAGTCTAGAGTGTGTTACTTACTCTGTTACCGCGGGTCATCATATTATTATCTCTTGTTTGATTTCTTTCCCTCTTCTTTTTTTAGAGCTCAGTTTACGGAGTATATACAGAAAAATGTTTCTCTGTATCAATTCAGAAATGGGATTCCGTTGACTACCAACGCTGCTGCAAATTTCATGCGCAATGAGCTTGCCACGGCTTTGAGAAAGGTATAAATCTTACCAATTTTTTAAACCAAACTGATTATAGGTTCTTTCATGTGTACTTATGTGTTCCTTTATATCCGCTCGCTAAAAGCAGTCCAGAATATTAGTCATTTATGGTATATCTTGCTTTCTTTATATGTTCTTTTTGTACTTGGCTATTCTTTATCAGATATTTGAAGATTCAAATGGTCACTTAAATGTTAGTTTAGGTATTTGACTCAACATCAACTTGTTCATCTTTTTGTGTTCGCTTTTGAGGATCTGTTGCTTCTCATTGTCCAGCTATATTTTATTTTAATCTTTTAGTTTTCTTATATAAACTACCTAAATACAGGAAGAGATAATACATAAACTTAGTTTGCTCTGGACAGCATTATCTTACAATTGTAATGTTTTTAGGTTGCATTTTCTTTTGCTCAATACTTGATACCTGAACTACTGAATATAGTTCACGGACCATATATCTCAACAAAACCATAATCCAGTTTATATTCTTTTCTGTTTATCAATGCTTAAAAGGCAACTAGTTTCTTTTTCTCGTCCCTTGATGTATTTCTATGCATACATGATCTTCCCAGTATATGCTGCCCTCTTTTGGTCTTCTTTTAAATGCTTCATATTCGACTGACATGCTCTAAAAGTTTGTAAGTAGGTTTTCTGTGTTCCCTTTTTAAAACTAGTTGCACCAACGGAAGATCTAGTAACATAATTCTACATTTGATAATGATGCTTTTTCTTAATTGGGGATTGTTTGATATAAAATGTTCTATATACTATAGCATGATGTTTTACCTACCATTTAATAACAATTTTTATTTTTCCCAAATCCTGCATACATGCACAGCACATAGGTTTCATTCAACTCAGCCTATAACCGGGAAATAGCATGCGATTCAGCTACTTTTATGAATTTTTATGTTATATGTGTGAGCATGTCAATCTTTATGCACATTTCAATACATATGAGGGTCTGTTAGGCAGGCATTATGATATATTATTGTTTTGTATGAAGAACAGAAGTATATTAGTTTTGTGCTGGAGTTTAAGAGGTGACTGTGAATCTTTCTGAAAACTAGTGATAAATTTGAGTTTTGCCTTAGGATGATCTGATGTTTAAAACAATTTTTATGATATTGGTTGGAATATTGCCTACCCAGTGTGATTATTGTAGGTATTAGGATTTAGGTGTTCTTACTTGAAATCTAGAATGGGACCATGCTCTTGTTATATTTCTTAAAAAAACACGTGGATGACATATGTTGTTTCAAACTGTCTGTGATCATAGCTTCCTTCCAGCAATATGCTATAACTATGATGTTTAATTGGTTGCAGCTAGCGATTTGAATGTCCTTCTCATATCATTTCACAGCCCTTCCTATGTTAATTTTTTGGCATTAGCCTAATTAAGCAAATTTGTATATTTTCCATGTCCTAATAAGTGATTGGAGCTGCATTTATATAGAAATCTTACTCACATTCAGCCAAAAAGAGAGACAAAGTGGCAGGGGTTAGTATTCTTCATGATTATCTGAAACTACACAAACTTTTATACCTCAACAATCTTTCAAATTCTAGAGATAAGACGTGCTCTAGGAGGCAGGAATGATCATCACAAATAGATTGGTTGGTTGGGGGTTGAGGGTTGAGGTTATTTTTCGAAAATGCTTGATGAATTGGTGCCATTTACCTTTTAGACTAGTTATAGCCTATAGGACAGCATGCTTCGTTTCTGAAGTGCCGGTGTGCTTTTCACATTGCAAGAACACATTAAAAGTCATTCAAATGCTAACAATGTCCTGAATTGGTTTAGTTAAAATAAACTATGTCATATTAATTAGATAGTTTTTAATTAATGCTTAATATTAGTTATCCTAAACTGTAACATAATGGACAAAAGATCGAGTAGCCGACCCGACCCATTTCACCTGGAACCTGTCCCGTCTGGCCACCTGTAGTGGTCACCATTGTTTCCAAGATATGACAGCTGACTGATATAGTGTGATCATGTGCTTTGGTTAAATACTAGACCTGTCTCATATCTTGCTTTTAGCTATGACAATACCAGCATTTTTTCTTCTTCAGTTAGCCATGAGCCCATGGATGTTTATGGAACTACATGTATCATTCTTGCTGCTTTTTCGTCCTTAAAGTAGTGTTGCTTCAGGTACGTCCTTAAACGGACTGTATGCTAGTATTTGAACGGGCTTCTGCTGCCTAAAGTAGCAATAAAATATGGAGATGTGATGATTAGACGATATTGTATGGAAAGTTCTGATTATGTAAGCAATCACCAACAAGGACATTTGTGAAATAGAGACAAATTAAAGTCTCTGAAATTAGGTTAAATGGCTTCCTCCTTGATAATCATCGATGTTGAGCTGGTACTAACTAATTATATGTCATAGCCTGGGTGTCATAACGCGTCCAAACACCCCTGATGAATCAGATACTGACCCATTTAAACTATATTCTTTTTGCAGAATCCTTATCAGGTCAACATTGTGCTAGCCGGTTACGAAAAAGAAACAGGCCCATCCCTATACTTCATCGACTACATTGCAACTCTCCACAAGGTTGACAAGGCAGCTTTTGGCTACGGTTCGTACTTCGCCTTGTCTATGATGGATCGTCACTACCACCCTGACATGACGGTTGATGAAGCCATCAAACTTGCTGATCAATGCATTGAAGAAATCCGGTCCAGGCTTGTTGTGGCTCCTCAGAATTTTATCATCAAGATTGTGGACCAGGATGGGGCTCGTGAACACTCATGGCGCAGGACTACAAAGGAGTAAAAGATGCTTGTAATATCTTTGAATTATGTCTGGTTTTTTCTTTGTTGTGTTGTTGGCGAAGAAGATTAGGGACTAAAAGTTGGACCTTGAAGGTTTGATTTGTTATGTGATTGTTAAACTGTCATATGCTGTCGTAATGGGAAAACTTTGTTGTTGAAGATGCCACATTTATGTATCCTTTTAATTACATTCTGATACCCAAGTAAGCAGTTGTAACAAGTGACATCTATAAGGTCTGTCGGAAGACAGGATCATCGTTACTCCAATGGTGTTGACTTGTCGCGTGGTGGCTATTATTTAATGGCAAGAAGACATGTGTTTCCTCATGATTTGAAGTTCAAACAAGTGTTTATCGCACTCAGGTCGTTTGGCATCACTAGCCGAAGAAAATTGCTTTACATTAGTTTAAAACTGTTGGTTAGACATTAAAAATCAGCTATGCTATTTCCTGTTTCAGTACAAATCAGTTCATACTTTAACACCTGTTGGGCAGAGTATAAGTGGGAATTGTCATTAAGTCGCAGTAAACGAGTTTTTATATAATATTATAACCCCAAATGGAATATCAACATGTTTAATACATCTGTATTTCGCATTAACAACATACGTGGTAGGAAATATGCATTCACAACAGACGTGGTTAGAAAATGCCTTTTTTTATAGTTGTTCATAAGAGACTTAAAACATTAAATAATGAAAGTCAGCAATCATTAGATTATTGTAAATAAGTTAATGTATAATGTTATAACTATATAATAGATCAACACATTATGAGCTTAGTCGTCTAAACCGCATAAGTATTTCTGACACAAGAAGCAATCTGATTTCCAGCACGGGTGGAGCGCAGTAGGTACATTTGACCTTTGTGACGATGTACACCAGCAAAGACTCGTATTATTTGTGGGATGAACTAATCCATTCCCCAGTTTTGCAAGATAGAATGTTTCATGTTCTTGCTACTCTCTATGGCTTCGTTGCTGTTGTCGCATTGGTGAGTTTGCATATGTGCTATATTATTTGTTGGATGCGAGTTTAAGTTAGATATTATTGCCTTTGCAAGTCACAATATCTGGTTTGACCAACTAATTATCTTATACTAATTTGTCAAATCACGATAATATTTGCCTGTTGCAGGTACAGTTGATTAGGATACAACTAAGAGTGCCAGAGCATGGTTGGACAACCCAAAAAGTCTTTCATTTGTCCATCTTCTTAGCTAATGCCGGTCTGTATATTTCGGTTAATATAAAATTTCAAAAGTGCATCTAAGAAACCATCTTGTCTGATTTTCACTGATTTTAAACGTGTTACTTATGCAGCTAGATGCGTGATATATATTTTCCGACATGATATCCAAGACTTGACACCTGAGGTTTTTAATGTTCATAAGTTTATCACTTATATGGCTGATTATATATATCTTGTGTGTCGACTCTTATGCTTGGATATGTTTCTTTGTCAGATTACCCAACATATCTCGCTTGATCTACCAAGTCTTGTGTATTGCTCAACCTATGCTATCTTGGTTTTGTATTGGTCCGAAATTTACTCCGAGGTTTGATGCATATTTTCTTCTTGTTTTCTAGTCTTTTATTTAGGGGGTGTTTGGATTTTCGTTTTGAAAATGATTATCTGATTATTACAAGTTCTAGTTGCAATATTTTATGTTTTGATAACAAGATTCAGAGTTCAGACTTATATTATACTGTAGGTGTTAAAATGACCAATTTTACCCATTGTATGAGAGCCTTTTTTTCTCATCAAGGCCAAAAATCGCTAAGATCGAACAACTGACTAACAACTTGTAACACTAAAAGCGCATCTAAACATTATATTTTACAAGTCGTTATACTAAACAGACTGTCTAATCAGCTGGAATTATATAATCAGTCTCAAAACACCTTACTTATTTTTAGTTCTTTTTTGTTATAAATAAAGTTGTTTGCTCACTTTATAATGTGGTAAATATTTTATAGGCAAGGTCGATACCAACTGATAGTCTCCGAAAAGCTTTCTATGCAATCAATATAGCTGCTTACACTATTCAGGTAAATTTCTTGTTCATAAGTTTTGGAAGTAGAAGAGGAGATAGATAGTTACGCAAACCTCCGCATAATACATGCTTGTAAATATATGTGACATATTTTTAACTTCTTACCAGATTCTAATTAAGCATATATATTCTGTCATTTTTTATACAGATTGCTTTGTGGTTGATAATGTGGTGGAAACCTATCCATATGTTGGCGATCATCTCCAAGGTTTTTCTTGCAGGGGTGTATTTGCTTGTAGCCTTGGGTTTTCTTAACTATGGCGGAAGGTACTTCTAATACTTTCTTTCTTGCTGGCTTTGTTGGGCCATTTCTCTTACATCGCAATTTTGTGCAGGCTATTTCTAATGCTGAAAAGGTTTCCTACTGAATCAAGAGGCCGCAGCAAGAAGCTACACGAGGTGTGTATGAGGGTAGTAGGCAGTTTTGTTTACTCTGACCCCTTTATATCTAAGTATTAAGGGTCGCAAGACGAGTGTGTTGTGCTGGGTTGGGAAACGGTAGAATATGTATACTAGTACTATGTCTGACACAAAAAGACAGTGACGGTATAAAAGTAATTACACCAAAATCATTATTTCAATTATCTATGCGGAGGACCTTAATTTTATAAAATTAGTCGGGCTGAATTGACCCATAAAATAATAATGGCCCTCTTCCAAGTTTTTTAGTATTATTTCAGAAATAACTCAAACCGTGAATGAAATTATGAAACGGATTAGAATGTTGTATGCATACAAAATAGACTTTGCATCCTTAATATGTTAAAATTGACTAAAACTTTAAAAATATGTAATGAATTACTTTTCTGTGCAGGTTGGCTTAGTGGGAGCAACAAGCTTTGTGTGTTTCCTGGTCGGATGTATTGTGGTGAGGCATATGTTTATAATGGAGACATTGTTATCGACACATTATTTTATTATCTTAATCTTTAGTATTGTGACAATATCAGATGTTCTTTAATGCATTCAACAAAGCTTCCAACCAAGATGTGTCAGAAAATCAAGTTCTAAACTTCATATACTACTTTGTAAGTTTTTTTCTACATCTCTTTATCTTTGACAGGAAATGAATTGACTTTAAAATGGTATTACACTAAATTGCCACATAAGAAAAGTTACTGTAACATTTTTGACCGTGTAGCTGGTTGTGTTACCTTGAATCGAAGTTTTCTCTTTTTGAGGTTCTATATAAATTTTTATGAACGTGTGAGTCATGCATTCTTAGCTGCAAAGTCATTCATTACTTCTCTATGCAATTAGTATTATCTGTTATGGGCTCAAAAGGTTAAAAGTTTAGTGCGAAAAAATGATCAATCATGGTTTCTGCTCCATATGTTTTTTTTTTTCCTAAAACTTCTTCGCAGAGTTTCATACTAACATCTTAATGTTAATCCTTTTAACAGCTGGTGGAGATATTACTCTCTTGTGTAGTTCTCTTTACTTTGAGACAGTTGCCGCCTAAAAGAGTTACCAAGCAGCAACATTTTGAGTAGATTTCAGAACCTTCTCAACAAGGCTTCTCTCGGTTTGTGGAATATGTACGTACATTGTATCGATTCGTATTTGCGAAACATACATAATTTTGTGAGATTTTCCGCTATGTTATCTTACTTTTTCACGATTGAAAATAAAGAGATTGGTTAATTTTGGATGTTGCAAAATATATTGGTTGGACAAGTTGTGTAACAAGTTAAAGCAAGAAATTTAAAATACAAATGAATTTGCAACTGGAGAGAGGTTACATCATATAATCAAGATGCAGGCAACATGATCATGTGAAAATAGTCAGTTTTGAATAATCATTGCTAGATCGAGTTGCTTATTCGAACTGATAACGGATATTTTTCTCCAGTGGGCTTAAATAATCAGGATGGTTAAACACTAATAAGAAATTATGTAGTACTATACTAGTATGACTTTTATATTTAGAAGTGTAAATATACACTTTTTTTATTGCGAAAAGCAGAGCAGTGTTTTGCTAAGATTTCGAATTGTGGGACTGAATTCAAGTTGATTCTATATTGCATCTTCCTCAAATAAAGACGATCAAACAATTTCCAATTATGGTCCTTGCGGTCTATGTCCTAAGAGTTACACATAGCATTTTATTTTTTTTGGACGGCAATTGTGGCTACATGGCTACTAGCCCAGAAGGCGTGCCGAGCCCACACAACCAGGTGGGTCCAGCCTAGAAGGCAATGACACCCTTCCCTTTACGCACGCGGGAGGAAACCCCTATCGCCCTAGACAAGACTCGAACTTGAGACCTTGCCTAGGAGGGTAAAACCTCCATACCGCTAGACCAGAGGCCCATTGGTACACATAGCATTTTATTAGCATGAACTAAACAACATTTACTTATAGTTTTCTGCAACATTCTAAAGGAAAGCATGGAACCAATTTCTCTAGCATAAATGCTAACCTTCTGTTGGGTCACTGAAATTACCCAAGTTTCCTTAACTAGGATTTGAACATAAAATAACCTAAGTGTCGTAATACCTTTAACACAATCAAGTCACTGAGTGAACAGACACTCAGTGAGTCATCTTCAAGATGCTCAGGACAAGCCATGAAGAAGGGCTTTCCATTCAGTGAGGCGGATTCTCAGTGAATAGCACCTAAGCCAAAGAAGAAGATGATGGATTCAGTAAGCGTTGACAATAGCTCACTGAATCCCACTCCTCCTCACCATCTACAAAGACTGAAGAATTGGCGGGATTGGGAGGGAAAGTTTGAACTGCTTTATTTAGTACTTTATTACTATAAAGTCAAACTTTCCCTACCAACCTCAATCAAGCCCATACCTTAAAAGCTACTTTGTCACTATCCCAATATGGGTATGTCTGACATGGAAGAAAATCTTTCCATAAGATTTCTTTAAGGTANCCTAAAAGAGTTACCAAGCAGCAACATTTTGAGTAGATTTCAGAACCTTCTCAACAAGGCTTCTCTCGGTTTGTGGAATATGTACGTACATTGTATCGATTCGTATTTGCGAAACATACATAATTTTGTGAGATTTTCCGCTATGTTATCTTACTTTTTCACGATTGAAAATAAAGAGATTGGTTAATTTTGGATGTTGCAAAATATATTGGTTGGACAAGTTGTGTAACAAGTTAAAGCAAGAAATTTAAAATACAAATGAATTTGCAACTGGAGAGAGGTTACATCATATAATCAAGATGCAGGCAACATGATCATGTGAAAATAGTCAGTTTTGAATAATCATTGCTAGATCGAGTTGCTTATTCGAACTGATAACGGATATTTTTCTCCAGTGGGCTTAAATAATCAGGATGGTTAAACACTAATAAGAAATTATGTAGTACTATACTAGTATGACTTTTATATTTAGAAGTGTAAATATACACTTTTTTTATTGCGAAAAGCAGAGCAGTGTTTTGCTAAGATTTCGAATTGTGGGACTGAATTCAAGTTGATTCTATATTGCATCTTCCTCAAATAAAGACGATCAAACAATTTCCAATTATGGTCCTTGCGGTCTATGTCCTAAGAGTTACACATAGCATTTTATTTTTTTTGGACGGCAATTGTGGCTACATGGCTACTAGCCCAGAAGGCGTGCCGAGCCCACACAACCAGGTGGGTCCAGCCTAGAAGGCAATGACACCCTTCCCTTTACGCACGCGGGAGGAAACCCCTATCGCCCTAGACAAGACTCGAACTTGAGACCTTGCCTAGGAGGGTAAAACCTCCATACCGCTAGACCAGAGGCCCATTGGTACACATAGCATTTTATTAGCATGAACTAAACAACATTTACTTATAGTTTTCTGCAACATTCTAAAGGAAAGCATGGAACCAATTTCTCTAGCATAAATGCTAACCTTCTGTTGGGTCACTGAAATTACCCAAGTTTCCTTAACTAGGATTTGAACATAAAATAACCTAAGTGTCGTAATACCTTTAACACAATCAAGTCACTGAGTGAACAGACACTCAGTGAGTCATCTTCAAGATGCTCAGGACAAGCCATGAAGAAGGGCTTTCCATTCAGTGAGGCGGATTCTCAGTGAATAGCACCTAAGCCAAAGAAGAAGATGATGGATTCAGTAAGCGTTGACAATAGCTCACTGAATCCCACTCCTCCTCACCATCTACAAAGACTGAAGAATTGGC
>LBNU01023616.1:0-24982 GCA_014162995.1 Artemisia annua
CTTCGGTTGTGAAACTGTTTGTTTAAAATTGTGTGGTTGATGGAGACTTATAGATGTTTCTCAGCTCTTCACTACTTTTTCCTGATAGGGTAAAACATGAAAGGTGGTTTACGTATTAACCATTTTCATTTTGATTTGAAAACACAAAAGGAAATTACTACTGTACTAATTATTGTTTATAGATAGTGGGAAATAAAGTTTTATTTTTATATTCTATTCTATGTTCTAATTTTGGTAGTGTTTCCCACAGGAAGAAAAGGCCTAAGTTGACATGGATGATACTTTTGCAAGCTTTTGGTTGTGGCTTGTTTGGGTATGTATTCTTTTTCATTTTATCTTATAGTGATTATTTAGCATCAGAACATACATGTGTAAAGTAAAGATAGGTTTGAGTTAAAAAAAAAATAATAATTAGTTAACAAATGTTAAAACGAGTTGGGATGGTTTTCTTTTCTCTATAAAAGGCGCTGTATATATGGAGTACAAAATTCTAATTTACTCATTTTGTATTAAATAAAGTAAAATTATTTGTTAAAAAGGCAACAGTTATTAATTAAATAATTTACAAAGGAATTAGTATTTAATTGGATACTAGTTATGAGGTAGCTGGCTGCATGCATGGACTGGAAATACGTGAATGTGACTACCATTAATCCTCTTGCAAATACCGATGGCCATTTCTGCTTTTTACATGTCACAAAAGAAAAAAATAGAAACACATTAATTACTTCTTTCTTTGATTGGTGAATAATAGGTATTCAAGAGTTTGAAATACTCAAAAATTTAAGTTTACATGCATGCTTAAGAAATAAATTTAATACTGGGCATCTGTTAAGGAATAAATTGCATAGTAGTGTATTAGTTAAGGAACAAAAGATGAATGTATTTTTGAAGAATAAACGATTAGCAGTATATTATACGTATGTAAATACAAAAACTATCATGTAATTATCAAGCTTTAATTTCGGGTCTCAGTCTAATATTTTTGTGTTTCTATATGACCCGAGAGGTTAAATGTTTTATCGTAGCAAAAAGTGAATTACAATATTTCCATAACTCGATAACTTAAAACGGAAAAACTTTAAGCTATAGATGTGTAATGTAACCAAAGTTGAGATAAAGAAATGAAAGTGTATAAATGAAACTTTGTTATTTTTGGACATAGTACTAACGTGGACTCCACCGTCTTTAAAAATAGCAAAAGATTACGTATAATTTATCTCAAACATGATATTTTCACGTTTTTCTGCCATATCTTTGTTTTGCCAAATATGATATGTTTCTTGATGTCATAAGTTTTGTTGTGCTGTTCTTTATATTGCAGAGGTTCGTTGGCGCAAAATTTATACGTTAAAGCCTTATCCTTAACGTCAGCTACATTCGCAGCGGCTACCACAAATCTTATCCCTGCCATCACCTTCGTTCTAGCGGTTTGCTTTGGGTAACCAACTGTCTTGCTATATCATAAAGTAACATAATAAACTAATAATGTACCTGCATTTTATTCTTGTACTTGTCAAGTTATATTACTATAACTCAAGTATATTTTTTTTAGGGAAATTCACAAATCAGAGATAATTATCTTGTTTGAAGTTTCATAATGAAATGTTTAAGTGTTTTTAGATATATTTACCTGTAAAATGATCCCTACCTGATTATTTAAACTATTATAACTAGGTTTACTGCCATTACTAATTTCACATAAACAATAAAAATCTATGAAATAGTCCCTGAATGAGTATTCAAATACTTGTATAGATTTTCTACACCTATGCATTATAAGTTCTTAAAAAATGTTGAATTTTATTTTCAGGATGGAAAGATTGGGTTGGATGACATACCCTGGTACAGCAAAGATCATTGGAACTGCAATTGGAGTAGGTGGGGCTATGTTGTTGACCTTTTACAAAGGACCTGACCTTCACATGTGGAAAACCAATGTTAACCTTTTGAATGGTCAACACCATGCATCAAATATTCAACACTCAAGCAATAGAGTCATGGGTTCTCTATTAGCCATGGGTAGTTGTTTTAGTTATTCCATATGGTTAATCCTTCAGGTAGTTACAAATAATACAATTTCTGTGTATATTTAGACCAACACATGATTGAATGTGGCATCTGAAAGGAATTGTTTGGTTGTTATAAGTATAAAAACATAAACAAAAGAATTGAAATAACGTGGTTAGGATTTAATGTTTTGTGTGTGTTGTTATGTGAACAGACAAACATGGTGAAAAAGTACCCTTGCCCATATTCAGTCACGGCTCTTACATCGGCAATGGGTGGGGTTCAAGCACTCGTATATGGGTTATCTACTGAAAGACATTGGGGTGATTGGAAGCTCGGTTGGAATGTTAGACTTCTAACAGTGGCATATACGGTATCTCCTTAAACTATTGGACTCAGAATACATCGACACAATGTGCTTACATTTTGCCATTTCTTGTAACTTAAGTTAAACAGCACCATACATACACGCGTATGTTACTTATACGTATTTCTTTTATCAAAATAACTTTTAGTAAAAGATTGATACTTGAAACACCGCCACAAGTTGAGAAACATGTGTTGTGCACTTATTAATTCATCACAATTTTATTTAAATTTGTTAGGGCGTGTTGGGATCTGGATTAATGTTTACGTTAATCACATGGTGTGTGCAAATGCGAGGTCCGCTATTTGTATCAGCTTTCAATCCTCTTATGCTTGTTCTCGTGGCCATCGCGGGTTCTTTAGTCCTGAATGAAAGCCTACACCTGGGAAGGTTAGTTATTTTTCATGTTATAAATTTAGTGGGGAAAATAATTCCAAGTTATTTTAAAAAGGACTTAAAAGAGGTTACTATTTTTTCTACAGTGTATTGGGTGCGATATTGATAATTTTTGGACTCTATGCTGTACTATGGGGAAAATGCGAAGAGGGAAAGAAGGTGGCCCAATTGCGTCCGCTAAAAGAATCAAACATAGAAAACGGTGAAGGTGTTCTTGACGGTGAATCAATGCGCTCAAGTCTTGAAATGGTTGCTGATAGTGATTCAAAACACTCAAGTGCACGAAGTGGCAATACTGAACCCAGACATATCGAGGTTGTTGTGACTCCCACGATTTGACAACGAACCCATGCTTCAAAAGAGAGGGCCGGATTGCTTTGGTTGTTGTAACATAACAGCTAGAGACTTTGAAGTTTCTTGTTTGTTAAATTTTCATGATGATAAAAGAACAGAAATTAAGGGAAAAAAAAAGGAAAATACATCAGGTTTTAGTTTCACTGTTAGGGTAGGATTTCTAGTGATAAAGGGGACACTCTTGCTCATTTATTATTGCTAGAAAAGATTTGCTTTTCTAGTTTTTATTGTAAATGTTTTTATTTATGTCATTTTTATTATAGTTAAAGTTCAACCTTGTAGTTCATATAGTGTCTCGAACACTGACATAGCAACCTGAATAATTTCAGGTTTAGTAATAACATAGCACATTATAATCCTTACAACCAATAAAATCAAATATACATAGTGTAAAGCAAAAATACATGCATAAATTTGTTTCGTGCACACCTAAAGGATGCATAGAGTTGTTGCATAGATATTACATCCCGATCAAAGGGAAGAGAGCAGTGGTGACTGGCAGGAGCAACATTGTTGGAAGGCCTGCCGCCCTCCTACATAAAGTAAGACTTTACGGTTTATACGTGAACATGGGTCAACTTTTGTTATATTCATTCCTAATGGGTCAAGTAAGCTATAAAGGAAACGGGTCAAACGATCTATAAGCCCCATGACAATATGACATAATTTAGTGTAACAACCTCCTTGATTACTTTTCCAAAAAATTGGTTTTTTGTAAAATTATGGTATTTTTAATTTTGTTTATTATACTGTGGTTTCTAGAAAAATGGGTCGGTTGGTCAACCCCGAGCAGACATGTTTAGAGTGTCCTAAATCAACTGCTTGACTCATTACACAACCCACCTGAAATGTGCTCGTCTGCCTCATAAAGGTTTATCTTTTATTGTGATTATTTACATACACGCATTATGAAACTTACTATATATCATCATTGTTGTACGTAAAGAGAAGATGCTACTGTCATTAGTAGTATGGCAAGCAAATATGGTTGCTAGCTGGGTGAAACCTGGCGCAGTTTTAATTGATGTTGGAATTAATCCCGTTGAGGTTAGTTATTAACTCATCACAGTTATCATCTCTATTTTAATCAAGTAGTTGAATAACTTTCATTGATATCGACAATTCTAAACAATGGTTTTGATATAACATTGCTTCCTTTTCGCCTCAACAGGTTGCCGAGTCCCCAAGATGATATAGGTTGGTTGGGGACATATGTTATGAGGAGGCAAGTGGTTGCTTCAGCAATCACTCCAGTTCCTGGGGGAGTCAGGCTGATGACAATAGCTATGCTTCTATTGAACACCCTACTATCTGCTAAAATTAAAGAGTTCACAACTTCAGGTAAAATAGAAAACCAAACTGTGTTACTCGTTCTAAAGATTATGTATGTTATGAGTTCGATCAAATTTGTGGTTTCTGGTGTCCTGTCAGCCTTTAGGAGCTCTTTAATGTTGGTGCCCTTTTGAAAGGACAGTGAGAGAGATAAAGAGAGATGTGATCTCATTTTGTTTTTCTATAAAGATTTGATAGATTCGGCAAGTGTAGTGTTTGTCTTTGCATTAGAAGTTTTGGCCTCTTGTACGGAGTATTCAACAACCAAGAAACTGGCAAAGAATATTGTTTGAAGATAATACATGATGAACATCGTTTAGGAGATAGGGCATGAGCAAGACCTTTAGATTTTCGATATGGACGGTCGAATGGTTTGGGATTTGGGTAATAGGTTAAAACCAAGCTTGGGTTAAAATGGGTCAGTTTGGTGCGGTCAATATGAGCTGGGTTAGGTTGAGCCACATTCATCTAACCCGTTTTTTGAGTTCAGATTAGTTTAGCGGCAAAGCTATGTTCTACTAGTTTTCAAAATCTTTGTATATAACGACTTAGGAGGTATGCACAAAAATAAACTTTGGGCAACTAAAAAAACCCGTTTGACTCTTTTGGCCCATTTCTTAATTTTAATTTTTCTACCTAAAATATCACATTCTGATTCAGTAAGATAAAAGTTGTAACATGTAATCTTCTAGACATCACATGGTAGCTGCAAAATTTCTTGCTCAAAGAATCTACAACAAAATACCAAAGAGTGTTCTTGACCCTAGTTACTGTATCCATATTATGCAACTTTTATATTGAGTTGATAGTGTTTTCTTTTATAGATAGCATCAGTATATATACTTCATTACTACTGAAATTTAATGTGCTTAAAAATAATATGTTACTTATCATCTTTTTGGCAACATTGATTTGTAGTTACTGGAGGGTTTGGCTGTGATCGGTTTTGTTGGTGGAAATGAACATGAAGAAACTGAGAAGTGCATCGGCATCATTTTGAAGCAGATTATTAGTGAAGAAATCACACACTGGCTGAATTTGATAGACCATTAGCCAGGTTTGTGTTAGAGTTTCGACCATGCATTTGGGTTTTATGAGTAACATTTGTATTTGTATGAATTTAGTATGTTAGACTTGCGTTGCTACAAATTTTAGTTCATTTGCATATACGATTATACGGATTAGTTATTATTATTATTTTTTATTTTTGTTATACGCTCATGTTTAGTGACCACCTATCTGGTCACACTTAGCAGTCTGTGACGACTTTCTCGTCACTACCAGTAAAGAACAGTGACCATATTTTCGTGTCTAAGTACTATGACGAAAATATTCGTCACTAACGGTCATAAAGATGCTTATACTTAATCCCATTAAGTGACAATATTTTCTTCTTTAACTGAAACTCGCTAGTGACAATTATCTCATCACTAAAAATGAAAATTTGTGACAAAATATTTGTCACTTTGGTTTTAAAGCAGTTGTCACTCTAACCCATAAGTGACGACATTTTTGGTCACTAATCTGTGACAAATTTTATTTTGGTCACCTGAATTAGTGCCGGAGCTATAGTGACGACTGGACTCTAGTTTTGGTCATGACAGATTTAGTGACGATTTTTGATACTGTTAGTGATGAAAGCTGTTTTGTCACTAAAGTGATTTTTCTTGTAGTGAAACTAGCCGGCTACGGTTAGTAATTTCATGTGCCCAATGGGGAAAAGTCGTGCCAATGATTCCGTGAGATTTAGGCCACATTAGTTTTGGTTGGGTTTTTTCATTTGCCCGTGCTCCAACAGATGTTTATCATCAAGGGACTAGCTTCAGTTGGAGATTAATGTGAGACCACGATTGCATTCCCTTGCTAGAAAATAAGGTATAGCTTATACATTTTATGACTCAGTACTTCAGCAACTAAGTTATTGAAATGCAATCTGTTAAAGTAGGAAACCAGCTGAGTAAAATCGAGAAAGCACACCTGAACCATCCAAACCAAACCAACCGATTGAAGATCATACTATTGGGATTTTCAGCTTTTGAGTTTAATTTTGGTTAACAATGAATATGTGATTGAAATCAGTTAATTTATTGTTGTTTAGGTGATTATTAATTATTATCTGAGAATATGAGATTATATTAATTTGTTGGGTGTTTGGGAGTGCTTCTAATTTAGGGCTGTTTAGGGAGTACTATTTAGGGGTGTTTGGGAATGCTTACTGTTTAGGACTTTAGAACCCGCATATTATTTGGGTCTGCTTAGGATTGTGACGTGCTTTTTATCAATGTTGCAAAAATCGTGAATCGGTACTGAGGCGGTCCGGGGCCGATTAGCGATTTTTTACCGATTAATCGGCCGATTTTCTTGACTCGGCCGATTAATCGGCCGATTTCCGTGGAATTCTCTCCAAGGTCCTGGGCCGATTACCGATTAATCGCCGATTAATCGGCCGATTTCCGTGGAATTCTCTCCAAGGTCCTGGGCCGATTACCGATTAATCGCCGATTAATCGGCCGATTCGGCCGATTTTTGGCTTTTTATAGTATTTAATGTTTGACCAAGTTTTAAATTTATAATTTGCCAAACTAACCTATAGACTTAAACACTAACGAGCAGTGTATCCGATCAATGTGTATAGTTTTTAGGTAAGCAAGGGTCGTTCACTAGAAGTGACGTTATCTAAGCTAGCTAACTAGAAAGCAACTAAATAAAATGGGTGTTTTAGCATGAGAGACTAGCACGATTTTTTGTATGCTTTATCTAATCTAATGACAATAAAATAAATACATAGTAACTAAATTAAACTAATGAAAACGAAGCTATATGTGCATTTTCATGCAATAAATATGTAAATTTAAAATAGTGAAATTGCTTTATAACCTTAAAAGTTAAGTTCACCTGAGAGATGTGAATACTAAATATACAAAGTTTTCTATAGAATATTATATAAAATGTTAAAAAGTAAGGAGACTTGCATAAAATGTTTAATCACAAATTTTCGATAAGACATTGAGCCCTCAAATTCATTAACAAAAATTTATATACAATGAAATGCATTGCACTATTACCATCATTTAAACAAGAGTAATATATAACTTTAAGATAAAGGGACAATTTTAAAAATAACTAAGTTGCCCAATCGATGGGTTTTGACCTTAGATTTGAAAGTTCTTGAACTAGCCATACGCGCGGTTGCCCAAAAACGTGTCGCCGCCCATGGGACGCCAAGTGTCCCAAGTTGCCCACAAAGGAGGCGTTGCCCAGAATTTCGACACATGACGGCAACATGTTTTGGGCAACTGGGGCGTATGGCTATTTTAAGAACTTTCAAATCAAAGGTCAAAATCCCCATCGATTGGGCAACTTGGTTATTTTTGGATTATCCCAAGATAAATTATTAGACAAAAAACTCATTAGTCATATTTTCAAGAAATTGGTTAACATAATATTTAAATTCCATTATTAAGTGAAAATAAATAAAAAAAAGAGTAAGAAACTAACAACCCGTTGTTTATTACAAGCTATAAATAGCCACTTCTAACCGTTACCTATATTGTGAAAAGTTATCAAACATACCTCCATCCTTAAATAATTGAAGAATGTATTTTTGATTGTCAAATAACAACGTTGGTACGCTACACGTAATGTAGGAACAATGTTAACGATAAAGGTAAAATAATGATCTTTTGTAGCGGTGAGTGTTAATACATCCAAGTTGAACAGATAATTCAATGAGTTTGCTAAACTAACAAAATGCGACATATTAAAAATATCATGTTGAATAATGAATAAAAATGAAAAAGTGCATAATTTTGGCTCGAAACCATTTGTAAATTATAATAATAATAATAATAATAATAATAATAATAATAATAATAATAATAATAATAATAATAATAATAATAATAATAATAATAATAATAATAAAATAAAAAAAAAAGTTGAGCTTTAGAATAAGCAAAACTTCAATAGTTTAATGAAAAATAAAAACAGTGCATCGCACGGGTCAAAATACTTCGTATTTATAGATTTTTGAGTTTCATATTGCCAGAATTTATGATAATAAATCATTAATTCTACAAAAGCTAATAAATAAATAAATAAAATATGTGAAAACATAATGATATTGTGTCTACAAGTAGAAAATAGTTAACCGAACATAAATAAATGAATTAAATATGTATATAATAAATACGAGTTTGAATGCAACTAATAATATCTATGATCTATAACTGTCATGATGTATTCGAGACTTCTATAAATAGAAGGCTTAATTTTTTAAGCTTATACATGTTGCTATATTTAGTGATTCATATAATTAAATACTACACTACATTAATTGCATTAGAGTGTGTACTAGTGACACAATAGATTTTAATATTAAAATGGATGTTACAAACCTACAATAATACAAATTTAAAGTTCTAAATTTTGTCATATACATTCAATTTTTACCAAGTTCAAATGAATATAATTAGGAAAATCTATATTTGTATTAATATATTTTACAAAATTTTAAAAGCGCAGTTATTTTTTTAGAACTATCAAACCGGTAAACTGTCATATGTCAACTATCATTGCATACCGCAAAAGGATCAAAGATATCACAAAAACAACGTATTGATATCTCACTGCTTTGCGCAGGTAAAATGCTAGTAATACTCCAATATATACTACAAAAGAAGTGGATTTCAAGCATTCAAGCAGGTAATTTTTATAACTTTAATGATTGAAATTATTTTAAATATGTTTTTATATATCAAAATAAATCAACTGATCAACTTCACTCAGTCAATGTTGACAGAACCTGTTTATAAATATTTTGACTAAATTTATTCGTCCCAAATATTCAAAAGAAACCAATGTTTAAACTTTAAAGTTTAAACTCAACCAGGACAATTTTAAGTAGAACTCATTCATATATATCTTCGCTCATAAATATGCATCATATACAAAAATCGAGTTACTAAATACTAACAGTGTGACACAAATAAGAGTTTGGTTTTTTATGGAAAAGTTGAGTTTGAGACAAAACATTTGTCAACCGTCTAATATAAGTAAATGCAAACTTATTAACTAACTATGCTCATTTGTCATATGTTTTACACATTTATTACGTGAGGAAAATGAGAAAATTAAATGTTTCGGTGCCTTAACAATCTTATAAAGCTATAAAAATAGAGTCAAAGCTTTGCATATTTTTCAGAAATCATTAATTGGATAAAAAGGTCAATATGGGAGCATCTACATTTTGGCACTTGGTTCAGAATAAAGTCCAAAGTTTGAAGGCAACATTGATGATTATTGCATATCAATTGATGAATGCAGCACTTAGTATTTCTTACAAGGTAGCTTCAAATGATGGAATGCGTGTGAGCATTTTGATCACCTATCGCTATTTAATTTCTTCGGTTCTCATTCTTCCTCTTGCTCTCATCATTAAAAGGTGATTTTTATCTCCCATTTTGTTAATGTTATTTTACTTTAGCGCAAAATGCAATAAGAATGTATAACACATTAACTTCGTTTAAAAAAATGTATAACATATTAACCTTAATTACAAATTTTTGTTTGAATAGTCGAATTGAGTTGTTTTAAGTAATCCTGTCGAGCTAGCGTGTTACGGCTACGTGGCATATTACTCAACTGCCAACTGGATAACCTTTGATAGAAAAATGAATCTCAAATCAATTTTTTTAAGTATGAAGAATAATATAATTTAGTAGTGTATATTACTACCTCCGTCCCATAATAATTGTTCACTTTGACTTTTTTTAGTCTTTCTCTGTCAACTTTGATCATAAATATTTTTATTTTTGTTACATAATACTTGATAAATAATATATAAATGGATTGGGTTTTAAATGCATTTTCTATTGGTATAATTTTCATCAAGTATTATATAACATACACAAATAAAAATATTAATGGTCAAAGTTGAACAAGAGAGACTCAAAAAAGTAAAACTGGACAATTATTATGGGACGGAGGGAGTAGTTTTTTTTACTAACAAACTAGTTATAATTAAGCATTATGTGTTAGTAATATAATCTTTATAATAATCTTCATAACAAATAATTGCATGGCCTCATTTTGGAGGTGGTAAAATAAGATGAATCTTTAAGAATAACGAGGTTAACACATAAGTTTATTTAAACATCCAATTAATTTTATTAAAACAACTATTTTAGTTAATGTATATAGTGTTTTAACTTTTACTAGTTATAATACCCGCATACGCGCGGGGTCTTTTCTAAAATTTTCAATAATATATTTTTATATATTAAAAAACAAATAGCTTATGTATATGATATTTTCATAGGCATGGTCATCTTTATGTATAAAATTTAACTTCCGCATATTGTGTTAGTATATCGATAATTTATTTCTTTTGTTTCAAAAGCATTTTTACTTATTTTTTAAAGTTGACGGCACCGATGTGTTGCGGCGGAGATTTTTGGTTATGTTTTTTTCTGTTTTTTTTGTCGGGATATTGTTTGTGTCGTTTTGTGGTTTTGGACTGTATTGTGTAGACAGTAATTCCAATACATGATAGTAAAAGATGATGTAAGTTACATCATATACACTTAATATAGCATACATAATATACATCATATACATCTAAACTTCTTCAGCTTCAGACCATCGCCAAAAGTGGTAAACATGAAAGTATATGTTACAAAATACACTAATTGAAAACTATAACAACTAAAGATTCAAAGAATCACTTAAAGCTTACTTCAGCGAACTTTAATTTCAACTTCTTTCTGTTAACCTAAATTTACATAGAAATTGATTCATTATGTTTTTGCTATTCATGAAACAGCATAATTCACAAAAATATAAAAGGGGAGAAAGGGCTAGATACTTATCAAAAAGAGATCAACCTCAACAACCTACCGGTGACACTGACCAACATATAAACTTGAAAGGAGGATGTTGATATCAATGTAATAAAGATCAGATTTTGATGTTTTTTGAGCCATCTGATGTGTTGGGAGAATGTAAATTTAAGAAGGTTATACTTTTAAGAAAATAATAATGTGTTCACTTTCCTCCATGTTTTATATATACATCTCATGTTCGTCTCATCGCATATGTAAAGATAAAATAATCTAAAATCAAGTAGTTATAGTAATGATAAAATTCAAGGGGGTAAGCTTGCTGAATAATCAGATCCTCTTCTAGGACCTGGAACTTTATATCCTTGTTTCTCATATTCCATATCGGGTGTTGCACTCGAGCCTCCTTTTTGTTTCAGTGTCGGATATTTTTTCCTAATTGTCTTTATCTACATCTTTAACATTGCTTTGACTAAACTATGACTAAAATTCACAACTTCAAAGGGTTTTAGTCTCGTGTTCTGCGTACTTAAAGATTTAGTAATAAACTCATCATCGTGACGCTAAAAAATATAGTTACCAAAGCTATGAATTATTTTAGGGTTATATTCTTGTTTTATAACACACGTATATTCCTTAAAATGGTCAAGCGGGTTGTGAAATGGGTACTGATAATACTAATCTAATATGAGTACTGATAATGAACGAAGTACTAATCTAATACGATCCCAAACAACCCCTTAAAGTATTCATTCTAATAACTAATTCGAAACAGCTGATATACGAACTTTCAATAAAAATTCCAAACAACCCCTAAAAGTAGTTACCGTCAGCACAAATTGCTAAATGTAGCCAAATTAATGAGATGCAACATAATAGTAACATGGAAAATGAAACAAAAAGTAAGAAGCGTAAAGTGATACCTATTGGAACTTAAGCAACAACCACTCATTTACAACCATCAGATCAGCAACTACGTACCTTGGAAATTTATAAAAAATTCATGTTGGGCCATATTTTAGTCATAAGTTTGAGAGATGATAAGACTATAGATCCAAAAACTGAGACTATTACTCTGCTGAGAAGCACTGCAGTATTTTTTCTCTTGAAGATGATCATTTTTCCTGTTAGAAATAAAGCATAACCTAAATCAACCCACTCACAAGTTTATGGGTACAAACCATTAAATACTTTTTTTTGGAAAAAGAAGGTTATACACTTACTGACTTACATTTCCAATTTACTGAAACCATGCGAGATACACTTCAATACTCGGTCTAAGTAATTACCAATACATATGACATCCCAGCGAAAGACACATACATAGTGTAAGACTGTAAGTAACTACTAAAATCACTAACAAATTTGTTGAGTCGTCTTGCCTCCTATTTTGTTCACATGGGCACACAATTTTAGTTTAATCTTCAAGATTATAACTATAACTTTCGATCTATTCATTCATTTTGGGTAATGTTCGATATATTCATTCATTTTGGGTGAAATGCTAATAATTGTAGAGTGATAATTAGTTAAGGACTTAAGGGATATGGTCAAAAACACGACCCCAAGTATAAGGATTTGGCAAACAATAATATAGACTTGAAGAAACCTTGATTTCATACTTATTACATGTGTTGTAAATAGCACTCAAAATATTCATACGCCACCAGTGCCTACACCTTATAGGTCCTACATGACCCCGACATTCTCTCTGTGATTAGTACTTAATAGCTTATTGGAAGTGAACAGGAGCTTTATGCAAACTTACTCTAAATGGACATATAACATACCTGTTCTGTAGTTGGTCGATCCTTTGGATCAAACGCTAACAGCCTTTGTAGTAGCCCAAGTTCCACGAAACAATTACCTTGGGGAGATTTATGTATTGATCGATTTGTTTGAAGAGCTCTGAGAGTTACCCATCAAGTTCCACGAGAAGTTGATTAATAAAAGCCTCGTGGTCCTGTTTTTTTGTATGTACATGTTTTCGGTCGTAATTGTTTTCACATCTTCATACACATCAAAGTGTAATGGCTGCATATAAGAGAATTCACATTTTATTGTGGTTAGTGTAAACTTCATAGCGAGAGAAAATGTTACTGTAATTATTAATTGAAGTGGAAAGCTACTATCTTTGTTTACAAATAGCAATATTGCAATAACAATGATTGTTTATGGAAAACTTAACCAGTAGTATGTTTTGATAATTCGATAGATCCATAACAAACAAAACATTTAAGAAAATATTGCTTACCATGTGGAGCGATGAGATCTTCTGTTATATATGAAATAATTTCAAAAGAAGTTGTACTTATTTCTTGAAGTTTAGGCGTGGTAAACACCGAGCATGCAACCTGCAATAGTAACAAAGTTATCAAGATTCGAAAGCAATTAACAATGGAACTTACTTTATATATCAATCAGGACCGAGAACTTATAATTCGCATAAGTACTTCCTAGAGAAGCTTCCATGCAGCCCATCAAAAGTGTGTGAACACTCTTTCTAGCCATCTGCAAAACAATTACACGTGGTAATTTTGTTTTCTGTTAAGCAAACTTGAAGTTATTATGTATAAACTGTTTCAAGCGGTAAACATAATAGACTAAGATGTGATAGATCACAGGAGCGATGTACCTCCGGCGTAAGAGTTCAATGTGGTCACATTGCTCACCTTGTCGTTAAATAGTTCTTCAGAAGGTTCAACTACCATAACACCTGAGTTGAGTATGCTTTTAAGTTTGCACAAAATTTTCCACACTTGAATAAAACATCAATATTGTTGACCACGATTGCATCAACATCAAGATAGACAACTCCAACATAAAGAAAAATATAATCTTAACAAATAGCGGGTGTATTCATGATTCTTAAACTCTAAACAGGTTAAACTAAAATTCATTGCAGTCTTCAAGTATATCCCTCGAATAATTGTCTTAAAAGAGCAGCAGGGTTTGTTAATTAACCGTGGAAACACTCAAACCCACAAAAAAGCACATACCTTTATAGCAAACAACCCCAAAACTGATTAAAATGCATTTACTTTTTTCATAAAGATCTAATATTTACCAAAAAAATTACAAAAAACCCTAAATCAATTAGCATATGATAAATAAAACCTGAATGCATTGATATAAAACAAACCTCTGATTAATCATATTGTAGGATGTCCACTTAGGTTTTTTTTGTTGGTCGTTGTTTTCTTTGGGTGAGATATGGAAGCAAAGCTTGTGAAAAGGGAATGTAGGGATGAATGTGTTAGTGATGACCGGAATAGAAGTCCCATTTTTTTTCTTTCTAAATTACATTTTTCGCTTGCAATTATGAAAAATAGCATTAAGGCCCATGTGTATTTTCAGTTTTTCTTGAGATGTGATTACAAAAACGTTTTTCCCTAATTTTTTAGACAAATTAGGAAATAATTAGGTTTAATTATTTTTCAAAATCCAAAAAAGAAAATCAAATTAAAAAATTATTACTTAATAAGGGAAGGTTGAGTTTTTTGAAATGAAAAAGTCCTCACTTGGGGTTTTGTTTTATTATATAAAAGTTTTATATGAAATTGTACAAATTTCTCTCAAATTGAGCCCATGCATAAATCAAACGCTAAAGTAAGATTCCACATAAACCACTAACCCAAATAATGTGTCGATCATCAAATGTCAAAATCATCACCTATGTTATTTTTGTCTTTATTTTTTGAGATAATCACTTGGAGATGTATCCAACTTGACAAAAAATATTTTACGTGTATAAAACTTTCTATTTCAATTAATTAAGAATAACTTTTTATATTTCTATTATGTTTATCAAACCTTTTAAACAAATGGAATGAGTGATAATAATTAATGAATAAGTCTTGTCACATTTCGTAATCAGGTGATTTAGTAAATATAATAGTGAAGATAAAAATAAAAAATCGATACATAGAATTAGAAGGTTTAAAAGTTTCATATATACTATAAAACTTTTGTTTTAATATGATATATTTTCAATAGGTTATCCTAAGTGGTTTTTTACTTTTTATGAAAATGTTGCAGAAACAAAAGGCCGAAGTTGACATGGAAAATTCTCTTCCAAGTTTTTATATGTGTCACTTTCGGGTATGTCCTCAAGCTTGTATTTTATATATGTGTTACATTACATATAATGACAAGATGATTTATAGTTGTACTATATAGATTCAATATCATTAATTGTTTCATATCATAATTAATTCAAATTATCAATGAAGAAATAAATTTAAAACATAGTTTATATAAATTTGAGGTGTTAATCTAAATTTGGTGTTCCTCGTATAACTACTTTTTCATGGTTCAATTGACAATGTAGGGGTCCGCTGTCACAAAATCTATTTGCTCAAAGCTTGGTTCTAACATCACCAACATTTACTGCTGCTTTAATCTTGTTCCACCTGTCACCTTCATTGTAGCTGTTATGTTCGGGTATTGTTTTTAACCACACTTGTTTAGTACCAATATTACAACAATACTTTCGTAATTATGTTTGGATTGTGTAATATTAAATTGTTCTTTACTTTACAACAAAACATATAAATATGTGCAATAACACCAAGACCTTTCTATATTTACAAAAACAGATAAGTTAGACACTTTTGTAAGAATCTTAAACACCCTCTTTAACGGAAATAGTTATAATTCTCGTGCACGCACAAATTTTTCCGTAATTTTTTCATTATGTATTATTGTATTAATATCTTGTACATATTTAGGCTTAAAGAAAAAAAAAAATACACATTATTTTATTCGGATTAAAAGTTTTCTGACACAGATTCAGATTCGGATGTGTGAATCAGATTCAGACTCAAAGTCTCTTAACAAACAAACAACACATAAGTCTAAGGGGTATAAAGTCTAAAGGGGTATTTGTTTATTTTATAAAATTATTTTAAATACAGGAAAACTAACTAGTTTATACTTAACTTCATATAATTTATTTAATATTTAATTAAAGTTTTATTAATTACCCCTTCTTTTGTTTTTACGTTTTTATACAAATTTATTTTATTCGACAAAATTAGATAGGTTTGACCAAATAGAAGCAAATTTTGACCTTTATAGACCAATAGGAGACCTCGATTTTAAAATTTAGCTTTCCTATTAGTTAATAAGATAATTAATTGGCACAAAACATTTTTCTCTTATCATATAAAAGATTCCAAACAATTTAGTAAGAATCCTAAACAAACCCTCTAAAAAAGCTAACATTTGCGAAGAGGTTAAATTCATAAAATGATAACAAAGTTACCATATTGTTCCACTAAAGTCACTCAAACTTTGTTTTAGTTACAAAAATTACTCAAGTTTTATTATGTGCAAATCGTATAAAAAGGTATCACACTTAACGTCAAATCTAAATATTAGGTATTCAACTTTATTTTTCTCAATTTAAGGTAACAAAGTTATTTTTGTGCAATGTAAGGTTTTTTCGACCTTTCAAAAATTGTTATCGGTCATTTTCTCAGCAAAATTGATATGATGCATCGCTGTAGTTGAGCATTTAAAAGTCGTTTGGCTAAAATTATGACCAGTGATCGCTGTTGAAAAGTCTACTGGTCGCTGTTGAAAAGTCTAAAAACCTTGCATTGCACACAAAAATAACTTTGATAGTTTAAATTGAGGGAAAAAAAGTTAAGTAATTAACATTCAAATTAACCTTAAGTATGATACTTTTTTGTGTGATTTATCCTTTTATTACATAGATCATTCGAGTTTAAATACTCTTCTAAAATTGTGAAAATTTTGGACATTTGTTTAACAAAAGGGACAAAAACTATTTTACCTGGTTATTATTTTTTAACATATAAAGTTAGTTGGAAGAAGTTAAATTTAAAGGGTGGTTATTATTCAAGGTACAAGTGATTGATGTCTACCTAAACACATTGAAGACAAACCTAAAAGATTTTTTTTTTCTTTTCAATTTGTTTATAAAATTCACTAAATTTGGACGATATTTTGAAAATAACTTTGGGCGACTTTAGTAAAACAATTTTGAAACTTAAGTGGTTTTTATTATAATTGAAATAAAGTATGAGTGACTTTTTTGAAACAATGATAAAACTAGATTACTCTTTTATGACACTTTTCCCTTTTGGGAAATAGTTATACTTCCGTAAGAATTCGAAACACCCTATAAACATTAAATTTCTTTTTCATTTTAATATCATTAAAAAAAATTCAAAACCTGACATGTTAAAGGACGTATGCAAAATTCCAAGAGATGCCCATTAGGAGAATTACCCTTGCCCAATCACGTTTATGACATTCGTACCCATACCCGTTTATGATATGCGAGTAATAGGGTGGCAATCCAAGGGTAATGAGTATAATAAGTTTTCAAGTAACTCGAGCCCATGTTTTCATTGCCATCGAGTTGACTCCAAGCATCTTGCATGGTCCTAGAATCGATTTTGAGCTTCATTTATCCCTCTTAGAGCCCTGACATAATTAAAAACGGATAAATTATCCATTTTTACAAAAAAAAAAATAAATACGGAGTAAATAAATAAAATAAAATAAAAGTAACTTTATTTTTATACGAGATACGTATATTTATAGTGTAACATGCAACTAATAAATTATGGCTTTAAGGATGGAGAAGGTTAGCATAGGTAAAATCACAGGAAAAGCAAAGGTTGTTGGAACTTTAGTCGCTGTTGGAGGGGCGATGCTTCTTACTTTCTACAAAGGTCAACCACTCAAGTTTTTGTCAACCCATTTCAACATTTTGCATGGAGGCCAACGCATGGATGGACATGTGGCAACATCACACAAGACATCTTCTCATCAAATCATGGGTGCTGTATTGGCACTGGCTTATACGCTTGCTATTTCCCTTTATTTTAACCTTCAGGTAAATTCTCTTGCACACAATTGTATGTAAAACTCATTAGCCAGTCTCACCTTAGATCAGGGAGGGTACCCGAAATAGTCCAAGTGGTTTTCTTAGTGTACATCTAGGTTGGTCCTCGGGTTGACTACTTTTCTAGGTCAAAATGTGAATCAAACCAAACCAAGTTCAGATTGTGATCTCCAGATAGTATACAGTAGAAAATATCATAGACTTATTAATGTCACACTCGATCATAAACTTAGTTCAGTAAAAGTAAGGCATTAATAAGACTCAAAGATTCAGTATGTTTTCGGCGCGTCTTGAGGACTCAATACCAAGTACACAATATTTTTAAGAGACCTAAATGAGCTAACTGAACATAGCTTTTTAGCACCATTTTTTTTGCACTACGTGCATTTTAACAAAAATCATAAAATTTTAAGGAATTTTTTCAAGATTTAACACCGCGAGGAGAATCTTATGGTGCCATAATAAATGTTAACGTTTGTGTTTTCGTAGAACTTTGGACTTATATCTTAATAGAAAGTTAGTTTAAATTATAAAAAGTCCTTTATAGTCGCATATCTTTTATATAAATAGTTTATGGTTGAAAAAGAAAATTGCTCACATTTTAGAAAATATAACTGAAAACCTATCTTTATAAGGGTGTATTACAGTGCTACTTAACTCAGAGATATATGAAAAAACGGAAAATAAAAACGTAACCAAAAAAATAGGAACGTAGCGGGGGGGATAGGATGTTTTGGACAGACGAGAAGCGCCTTAAGTCTTTAACCAGAAACACTGCAATTGGTGTGAAAAGTATATCCTTAGCTTTATTTATAGGGCTAATTACTTATTTACGTATCTTACTTGCTACGTTTTCTAACTTTGTGTAGTGTATTAAAAAAATTTCTTTTTGGTATATCATACTTTTGAATTTCGTGATCTTGTTGTAGCATAGACCAATTGTGTGTATCATTTTTACCATTTTACCCCTACCGTGATTAATTTGAGTGTGTAAGTGGTAGGGGCATAATGGTCAAGTAGTACACACAATTGGTGTATGACACACCAAGAATACGAAATTCAAAAGTATGATTTACCAAAAAGAAAAAATTTTAATATGCTAAACAAAGTTAGAAAAGTGGCAAGTAAAATCATAAACATGCAATTACCCCTTATTTATATTTTAGGAATAAGAAGAAAACTTATCTACTTGTAAAAATTTACATTAAACACAAAATAACTTGAGGAGTAAATCGTGGGTACTGCACGTGCCTTAGATACATTCTGGATACTGCGAAGTCGGCCGAATGCTGTCTTTATTAGCTCAAACTTGAAGAAAATAAAAAGGAACTTTTTAATTTACAAATCAAGTGAAATCCACATGTGCATTTAGTTCATGGTCTAGTTTGGGGTCATACTAGTTTATATTGTTATCGATTTATATCTTTTGCCATTGTGGTTCGATTCCTTCTGGTTTGGTTCCTTCAAGGTTTATACCCTCAGTTCACTTGTCAGGAGTTCCAAGAATAATTTCATTAGACTTGAATATTCAGTTACTTATTGAACTTTTCAAATGTTAATAATTATAGTTTGATTATAAATCTTCAATATACAGGGTAAAATGAGTGCAAATTATCCATGTTATTACACGAACTCATTTATGTTCAGTGTGTTCGGCTTCATACAATCACTTGTGTATGTCGTTTCTACTGAGAGATCTTGGAGTCAATGGAAACTTGGTTGGAATGTTAGACTGTTGTGTGTTATTTTCCAGGTAATTAGTTATCCTTGCCCCGCTGAGCTGATCATCAACTCGGTCTTCTGATTAACTACTAGTACATTATATGTTGATTCAATTATATGTGTCACAGGGAATAGGTTCAATGGCAGCTGTTATATTGGTCATGGGAGCTGTACATCTGCGAGGCCCATTGTTCAGTGCAGTATTCAACCCTTTGGTGCTTGTGTTCGTTGCGATAGCTGGCTTCCTTCTACTCGATGAACAGTTGCATGTAGGAACATAAGTAGACGAAACACACCATATAAATGGCCTCATTTGTATATATAGTAGCTAGTGAGTTGCTAAGTGTGTTATGTGACACCTCTTTTCATTTTTAAAAACATTTCGCAAACTATACTAATCTTTTTAGCACTTCAATTCTTGCATCACTAAATGACGACATTGCTAATTTCTTGATCTTTGCTAAGAAACTTTGTTAAATGACTATAATACGATAAATGATACCAGTAACTTAATTAATATTGTATGCAGTGTGATAGGATCGGTAATAATTGTAGTGGGCTTGTATGTGGTGCTCTGGGGCAAAAGCAAAGAGATAAAAAGGTTGTCCAACCTAAAACCTTCAGGAAGCGCAAATGAGTCGAATGATACCTTAAACCCTACAACAAACTCAACTACTCTCAAGAAAGTTTCCATGGTTGGTGCTTCTTTTTTGACCGGTAATGAAGGCAATGATGAGTTGCACATGAAGTATCCAAGGGAAAATCAGGAGGAAGAACCAGTTGAGGAAGTTTGAAAATGTTTTGGTTTTTATTATATGTTGCAAGCTAGTACCCGAGGTTTATATTTTCTGCTAGAGTAATATGTATGTTTCTAGTTAATAAATGGGTTAATTATTAGAAGTATAAATAGTTTACGTCCACTCTTTCCACAAAGTGCACATGACACACATGCTTATTTGGTGCTAAGAAGATATTCTATTCGGAGATCAACGTTTGAACTTAGTATTGAGGTTTAGACATGTTTATTACCCTTTTGCTTTAGCATATGCATATACTTGCATGTATATGTCACGCGTCTCTTAATCTTTTTTCTAGCAGTCATCACATTTTGCTTTGTTGTTACTAAAAATAATATCATACATTAAGAACTATATTTATGAAATTAGTTGTTTTAAAGTCTACATACATCAACCTAATGGTTATCTATTCGATTATCATTTGAGACAATCATATCTCTTGGATAAATATATAGCGTGATAGTTAATTTTACGTCAAGAAAAAGGACCCACACATTGCACGGGGTCTGAATGTCTATATAGTATAAACTTGGTGTTACACGATTTGATTTGTTCCCTCTATGTTATCCACATGGATCGGTCGATGATGGCCATCAGAGAATTGGATTCCTTTCAAAACATTAATGCAAGAAGTCTATCAGATTTACTAAAATGTTACATTTACATGTTTGATTAGTATTTTTATACCTCAAACTTAGTTAACCCAGTTTTCTGCTGCTGAAGCTTTGTATTTGTTACAGATAAAAAAAACAATCGAAAAAGAAATCACTTTCGCAATTGAGCTATAAGGAAAAACAAGGAAGAATATTGTGCCGACTACCTTTCGTTATTGTGGATCGATTTTATTTATATATTATTTTTAATTAAATTGCATGGTAACTACTATAATACCATCAATTTATCACTTCCATCAGCCATTTACAAAGAGCCCAATGAACAGTTTTGTATATTATCGAACGTATTTCTTTAACCCAAATATGCACTTTTACGAAAATACAATTGTATGATTATAGTTAACATTTCCACTTACTATTCGATAATGTCAGTTTGACATCTTTCTCAATTTCTAGACTTAACAACACTATGTTATAAAATTTGTAATTCATTAGTTATCGCATTTTAAAAAGTGACTTATTTGTAATTAATCAACATCGGTAATAGCGTTGCTGTGTTAAGATAATACGATGTTTAACATGATTTACTAAAAGTAAGTAAAACTATCATTTGATAATTTGATCTTCTAAGTTTTTTAAGTGTAAAATTTGTTACAGTATTGGTAAGAAGTGCACATGAATTTTTTTGGTAATTTATCTCGATGAACCTTGGTAAGAACTATGAAGTGCACATGGAAATTTTGGCAAGTTATTTCTTGATGCGTCCAGGCACAAGCAATACTTTTTTTACACAGAAAAAGTTAATTATATTGATGAGTTAACAAAACCGCTAAGTGGTCTAATCAACTACCTATATAAGATCTCCTTGATAGATCAACAAAGCTGTCAACGTGTGAATGGATTATTTATTAGGGTAAATTCCACCGTTGGTCCCTGAACTCTACCCCGTTCTCATGGTCGGTCCCCCGTATGGTTTTTTTGGCGTACGTAGTCCCCAAACTTGCGAACTGTGACCCGTTTGGTCCCTATAGCCCCGTTATACATAACACTCATTATGTTTACTCGTTAGTTGACTTTTCAACAAGGGTATTTTCGTCTTTTCAGGTCCAATCAGTTGAGCATTTGGTCCTTGAAGTTTTCGATTATCAAATTCAAAATAAAATAAAACACCCCTTTTCTTCAACCTCTCCACTCTTCTTCAACCTCCAACCCCTATCACCATTGCTACCACCATACCACCACCACCATCGCCGTCACCATTAAAATATCGCCATCTTCATAGTTTTAAATAAATACCCACTCAAAGCTGTGATAGGTATTATTTGTGTTGATAACCACATAATCACAGGCTAGAGACCAACTATGGCACAATAAAGCTCAATCAAATGTGCGTCATTCAGTTCCTATTATACATAATTTTTTTAAAATTTTGTTTATCAAATTTTCTCAAACCATATAAATATTTAATTACATGTAACAATTTAAGAATTTATATCAATTAACAGGACAATTAACCAAATGTAACATGGAATTTCAAAATTGAAGTTATGTAATTATGTACTTGTTTTTCTAATTGTTGTTGAATGGGTCAACTATGTGCTTCTCTCCATTTTTTCCAGTAACTGATAACAAAGACCTTTGTAACCAACTTTATCTCATCATCCCTTACACCACTCGATCAAACACAACAAAAACACTTCATCACCATCACCCACCACACAAACATTTTCTTTCTTTGTTCTTTACCACATAAAACTCACTAAAACACAAACCCTAAAAACTTTTTGTGATTCTTGTTTCTTGCAACACAAACCTACGATACTATTTATGATTCTTTTTCCCTAACCGAATACCACACACGCAATTATATTTTTATTTTCAGTTAGTATTCGAAAAGAGATTTGTTTCTCGTTTGGTTTTCATAAACAAATGAAGGTTGTTCTTGATGTTGTTCTTGTTATATCCAGAAACACACATGTAACTCGATCCAAAGCAACCCCTTTTTATTTTTCTTGGTGATTGTTTTGTTTCCAGATCTTGATGGTCTCGGGTAAGTTTATTATGCTTTTTGGTTTCGGGTGAGTTTGTTTGGTTTATACTCGGTCTTGGCTAGAATCATGAGGATGATGTTCGTTTAATCTTGTGGTGTAGTTTGTTTTTTTGTTATTGGTTGATTTTCCTTAATCTTAAGGATGATGTGATATCAAATTGGTTAAGATTTACGAATTTGTGTATGAACTGGGTTAAGATTTAGAAAAAAAGATTTGTATTGATTAGGAAGAAATCAAGAAACAAGTGTGGTTGTCGGCTTGGAAAAGAATCGAACAAGGTTTATGTGACCTTTTAGCTTTAAGTGTGTTCCTTAACTTCAAAAAGGTCATCAGGACATGAAATACAAAGTCTAAATAGTCCACCAAAGTCAAAATGGTCCACTGTATCACTACGCAACTATGGGTCATGCGTCAGGGAGTGATATGGTTAAGAGGATATCACAACTATTGCAAGTTAAAAATTAATGGGTGGTGGCAGTGATGGTGGTCGCAGTGATGGTGGTGGCAGTGGCAGCGGTGATGGTGGTGGTGAAGAGGTTGAAGAAGGTGTGATGGGGTAGCAGTGTCACAAGTGGCGGTGGTTGTGCATAGGTCATGGGTGGTTAGGATGTATATAGAGAGTGGAGTGCTTCAAGTTACTTTGGGTCAAGTATGGTGGTGGTTGATCGTGGTGACATGCATAGGTCATGGGTGGTTGATGATGCCTCGCCGGAATCTGCTACTACCTCGCCGGAATAATTTTGGGTTTAGGCGGTGTTCATAACGGACTTGAAAAGACAAAAATAACCTCGTTGACAAGTAAACTAACGAGCAAAAATAACTAGCGTTATGCATAACGAGGTACCAGGGACCAAACGGGTCACCGTTTGGCAAAAATAAGGACTCTGTACGCCAAAAATCAAAGTGGGGGCCCAATTGTGAGAACGGGGCGAAGTTCAGGGACCAACGGTGTAATTTATCCTATTTATTATTATATGTTCATTTTCATGCAACAAATATGTAAATTTAAAATAGTTAAATTGCTTTATAACCTTAAAAAGTTAAGTTCATCCGAGAGATGTAAATGCTAAATATACAAAGTTTTTATTATAAAATAATATCTAAAATGTTAAAAAGTAAGGAGCCTTACATAAAATGTCGTTTAATCAGAAATTTTCGGTAAGACATCGAGCCCTCAAATTCATTAACAATAATTTATATACAATGAAGTGCATTCCACTATTATCATCATTTAAACAAGAGTAATATATAACTTTAAAATAACTTTCATCAGCCATATTTTTAAAAAGTTGGTTAACGTAATATTTAAATTACATTATTAATTGAAAATAAAAAAAATAAAAAAAAGAGTAAGAAACTTACAACCCATTGTTTATTACAAACTATAAATAACCACTTCATTATAAATAGCCACTTCTAACCTTTACCTATATTATGAATAGTTATCACAAACATACCTCTATCCTTATATAATTGAAGAATGTATTTTGAGCAAATGACAAAAAATGCATCGAATTTGACACTTTTTGTGATTGTGTGAAGTCAACTATTTCTTTTCTTATTGTGTGTACTGAATTTTTCAAAGTTCGATCATTGTGTATATTTTCTGATCATTTTACC